>LZPO01044714.1:0-11494 GCA_001675575.1 Neotoma lepida
TGATGAAAATAAGATTGGTGGCAGCGACATGTATCTTGTTAAACATTGCAACCATAATCCAACCAATGAGTTAACCAAAGCCAAAGGCAAATGAAGAAAATGGAATGTGTAGGGTTAATTTAAAGCCAAGGCATGTACTTTGATAAGTACCTACCTGGTTACAACTAGAAATATCCCAGGACAAGCAGGTAGATGGTTCAGTCAGAAAAATGCTTGACATACAAGTATGAGGACCTGAGTTCGAATCTTGCATCTCTAGAATCTATATTTAAAAAAGAAAAAAGGTGCCTGCCTGTGACCTCCTAGGTCATCAAGGTCATTTTTTTCTTTCAAAAAAAGAAATAAAATAAAAATAATATAAAAATTTAAAAATGCAATCAAGGAAGACACTTGACATTTACCTTGGGCTCCATAGGTGTGCATGCACACACACACACACACTCACACCCATATATATGGCAATATACACACACATAAATTCTTAAGTATATAAACAAACAAATAATAGATACATCTCAATTTTTTTTAAAGAGCAAATAAAAAGTCCCATTTATTCCACCTATAAGCTGAGTGGACTTGGACAAATTTTTTAATCTCTCTGATCCTGATTTCTCACCTACAAAAAGAGATAACAGTTATCTCGTGGATTTGTAAGGATCATGGAAAATTGATCCAATATTTTGTTTGATATCATTTAAAAGCAACTCATCTGACTTTATTGTTTTTAAAAGTAATAAGCAAATCTGATGATGTCTATAAATAAAACTCTAACTTACTGCTACTTACCCAACTGGAACTACCCACTGCTCTGCTTTGAGAACTTCCTGTGAGTCAAACATTCCTGGGCAAAGTGGACAAATCAGTGAGCAGACAAGTCAGATCTGTATCCTTTTGATGCTAAACTCAACATCAGCTGCTGAATCCAAACCTAGAACAAATAACATATTCAGATTTTCAAACAATCAATTTTCTCTCAATTTTGCTATTTGTTTGCCCCTTTCTTTAATGTATGGGCTGTAAAATCAACAAAAAGTCTAGAGAAGCCTTCATCTGACTGCTGTCATCAGTACTCATTTGGTATTTATATCATCTCCTTTAATCATCATCNGGTGATTAAATAATTCTCAAGCCCCAATTTTTCTTCCAGTTACGTTTTGACTTCCCTTTCCCATGGAAATTGCCTCCTGGCTTGGCTTGGTCAAATTCAAATTGGACGATCCTTTAGAGAGCTCCCCCTTCTGGCCTTAGTCTATATTAGCATCAAAAGTTGTAATGGACTTTTAAAACTACTTTGCAAAGATAAAGATAAATATGCATTACAGTGAGGTCCATGATACCAACATCAGATTATTTTTGTAAATGTCAATGGAAGCTGATATTAAAAGAACATGGAGGGTATTGGCAAGACAAAGGCACCAAGGCCTCACATATTTGTCATATGGACTTGATGATGTCTATGGGAGAAGATGAAAGATCATTCCCTAAAAAGGTGAATGAGTGCTAGTCAAGAATTGATTGAGATTTCACAGCTATTTAAATGGTCTGCTTTTCCTTATTTGTGACCTGTAAGTCTCTTTTGTTCTATATTTACGCAGTTTTTGTGTGGCAGCTCAGGACAGTTGATAGCCAAAGCATGTTTAATGGAGCTAGTGTTTCTAAGGTTGCATGAGAGCATATTTGTGGGTTTTCCTGACCAGATGTGAACACTTTCAGAGAGTCAGACATGCCTCTGGAACCAGGGAATCTAGGCCCATGAACTTCCATACTTGTAGAAATTGAAAGAACTTGCTAGGGGTTGCAGTGGAGTGAGAAGGCTCACTGGTAAAATGATGTAATTTTCCAGGAAGGAAAAACATTGCCTATCTTTATGATGATAGTATAAGAATTTTTTTTTGTTTCCACAAAAGATGACAACCTATGGATAACTTCCAGGTTTGATCAAGGAAGACCCCGAGAGGCCCAAATGATCCAACATTTGGGCCTCTCGGGGTCTTCCTTGATCAACAGCTTTATTGATCAACCAATCAGAGTAACACATATTCACAGCATACAGAACGACACCACCCATCATAAGAGTGTATATGTTGACATGAATAAACCTCCACTTTCCAGTTGGGATCTATGCACTGAACTAGGTAGTCTTTACTGTTACAAAGTCAACAACACCGATTAAGGAAAGCACAGTGGTGCAGACACATGATCCTCGTTCTTGAGAACCTGAGGCAGGAAATTCACAAGTCCAAGTCTAGCTTGACGTACACAGTGAGACCCTTTCTCACACAACAAACAAAAACCATCAAAAAGCAAAACACAACCAAACTCTTAAAAAAGAAAAGTGTAAAGATCCCTAATAGGTCTTGTTTCTCTCTTCCTATACCTTATAGAATCAGAAGTGTTCCCCCTTCCTGGTTCCCATTTGTGATGCTCCAATCTACTACCACTAAATTCTTCTGGTCTAATACAAGAACTACAACCATAACTTCTTCCCAATAATCCTCTACTTAAACTCAGACCTTCTGTTCACAAAACATTAGATGCAATAGAAAAAGTAATCTTTATAAAACAGAAAGACCCATTATAGCTCTAAGTTTGGGCCAAATGGGTCATTATGATGAGATTTGGAAAGCATTCTCCACAACCAGAACACCACCATCCTCATCCTCATCATTGTCATCACCATCATCATCTAGAACCCTACCGGGCCAAAAGTTAATGAATTAGTCACTAGAAAATTAAATTGACTAAAGTGAGTCCTTAAGAACTCCTTTTAGTGGAGCTTCCACCAGGACTGTGTATTGACGAGGCTGGCCCTGACTGCTATTCAGGAAGAGAAAGCTATTTCATGAGCAGAAGATAGTCAAGGTAGAATCTTCAACTTTCAAATTATGCATATGAAACAAATCATCCCCCCCACTGTGATCATTACCTAGGAAACAGAGGAANTGGTGCTTTTCTGGGTACAGCCCATTCAGTGACCAATCTGCCTAAGCCAAGTAGTACAGAGGGAAGGGCAGGGTAAGTCATTTTCTCTAGTTTAGTTTCAAGTAGTTGTTTCAAAGCTCAACAATGTACGTTTTCTTTATAGTACCAAACATGCACCGTCTATCAAATATCTTGACTGTTTACTCACTGTCAAGTAGCTTTTGTGACTAAAATGTATACCCCTATCAAACAAAAATAGGGCAGAAAGATAAATATATGATACATATTAGTTTCAAGAGGACTGGATTGGGCTATAGTCTCAGTGTCTCTGCCAAAACTGAGTTTGAAATTTAATCACCAATGAAATGGTATTGGGAGATGAGACTTTCAAGAGGTATTTAGATCAGTGGGGCTCTATTCTCATGGATTGACTTAATTCTTGAGAAAGAGTGAATGAACTCTGTTTTGTCTTTTCTCCTCCCCTGTCTNTCCTGTGAAGAACAGGGTCCATTGGGAAAATACCAGGGATGAGCACTCATTTAACAGCCTCTTAACCTTGGACTTTGCAGAACTATAAGGTATACATTTTTGTTCATTTTAATGACTTACCTGGCAAATGATATTCCATTATAGCAGCAAAGGTAGATTGGAAGCATAAAATCATAGGAAGAAAACTGTTAATTANGGCAAAGGACTATCAATAGCCCACACCAGTGCATCAAAGGTCTCACTGCCAACAGTGAGAAGGGTCATGCACCTGACATGCAGCTTTACTCTTGGGATTAAAAAAAAAAAACTCAATTTTAATGTCTGAAGCATGAAAAACATAAAATTCCTGTGTTGTACATCTCCCCCTTCTGGACATGGCATGGCCATTACACTCATGAACATACTGGCTTTTGTTATCTTCACAGAACTTGTACAAGATTGGGCCCATCAATATTGTATCATAGATTGAGGGTGAGGGGGGCATGAGGTCTACTCCTACCAGAGGGGCTATAGGNAGTAAATTCTTGTTATTGGAGGGAATCTCACTTTCTTTNGTGGTGTAGCCCTGGTGTAACTCTACTGGACAACTCCCCATGCATCCTTGGCCAAATAACTGGACTTAAACACATCAATCCACACACAAAAAGAAGACAGGAAAACAGAAAGGGCCTTGTTGAGAAGAAGGGTGTCATTGGGAGAGGAGGGGAGGGTAAAGGAGGAAAACGGGGGTTGGAAATGATTGAAGGTTATTACATAAAGGCATGGGAACTGTAAACAATTAAAAACAGGGAAAAATTNCATGTCTGTAAAGAAGAATAATTTTAATTTGCCAACCTTTAAAAATTAATCATGAAGGGGCTGGAGAGGTGGCTCAGCAGTTAAGAGCACTGGCTGTTCTTCCAGAGGACCTGGGTTCAATTCTTAGCATCCTCATAGCAGCTCACAACTGTCTTTTAACTCCAGTTCTAGGGTATCCGACACTCTCATACAGACATACATNCAGGTGAAACACCATTGCACNTAAGGAAAATTTAAAAAAAAAGAAAAAAAATCATGAAAACAAAGTGACACAGAACTCTGGGACAGTCTTTAAATGAAATTCTATTAGATTATTAGAACAAACAATTGTAAAATGCACAGAATTTTGAAAACATCTAGTCCAAATGCTCTTAGAGTATTTGAATACATATCAGCAAATTATTATAGGTGGTGTTTTATTTAATTTTATTTGTATGTATATCTGAATGTGTGCAGCTACCCACCAAGGCCAGCAGAGGGCATCAGATCCCATGAAACTGGAGTTAAAAGTGGTTGGAGCTGCCTAGTTGTGGGTGTTTTGAACCAAATCTGGGCCCTCTGCAAGAATAGGCAATGTTTTTAACTACTGAGCCATCTCTCAAGCTCCCTTATGTTGTGTTTTGACATTCAGATAATAGGTTTTTTATTTAATTTATTTTTATTTATTTGCCTATTTTTTTTCTGACTTTGGTGTTCTGTAAATGTATTCATTTTAAAAGCCTTTGGATAAACTTATTCCACAAGTCTGCTCATACAATACCACCTAGTTAACAAAATATTATTAAATTTCATTTTATTGTAACATTTTACTGTTAAACTATTAAGGGACCATAAATATATGGTCACTTTAATGACAACAAAAACAACAACAAAAGGCAAAAAAATCCTTTCAATGTCCATATTCTATGACAGTGGACATGCTGCCATGTTTGGTGTAGTTACAAATCTAGGCAGCAATGTCTACAAACTGGGTGATGCAAGACTCAGTGAGCAGCTCAATCTAGCCTTATCTCACTAGTTTAATAAAAAAAAATGGTCCCTTATCATGGTTATCTAAAAGAGCCACACAGTCAATTTAGCAACTGTGATTTGTTTCCACAGTTTATGGCCCCAAACAGAACAGTTTTCCAAGTATGAAGCCAAGCAGTTAGGAGACTGGCCATCACCCAAGAACAATAAAATAAGAGATTCATCAAGGGGACTACTGGCCATAAATTTGAGCACTGAACTAAGTTCTAGTCACTGAATGGAGAAATTATGTCTATTATGGTTCAGCACTGAGGCTGAACTATTTCAGCTCAGCCAAACCATCAGTAACACAGGTCCTACAGGCACTTAACTGGTTATGAAAACAGACCACAGCTACACATGTACTACCTCCATAAACATCATATTTTGGAACTGATTGCCTGCATAAAAAATGATAGTGTATACTTTCACTTATGTAAATTCCATATGAAGTTCAAAGTGGGCCATTGGGTTTAGGGACACACACTTAGGCAGCATAAGCATTCTTTTGTTTCCTATTTGAGTTGCTAGTTAGCTTTGAGAGGCAGAAGNATAACAAAGAAGGGCAACCCTCTGTTCCTTGAACCTGGATGATCACATTTTAGTAATCTGTTAAAATATACATTTGTTTTATGAATTTTTGATGTGTTGTTGGATTTCATAATTACTTACAAATGGAAATAAGTTCATTAACACGTTAGCACACAAAGGAGTTAGAATCCAAAATCTAGTTTGTTTGTTGTTACTAATTATACAGGGAANGCAAACAATCAAAATCCTCCAGCAAAAATAATTTTTCCAATTTCCTGTTCTGCTCAGCCTCAGTGAGAGACACTCTTAGGAACTGATTACAGTTGAAATCTCATTGAAATTGTAATTCTAATGCACTNGAGGCATCAAATCCATCTCCACAAACATTTTCATTTGAATAACTAGAATATATTTAGAGTGTCAAGAGTTCAGCTTCAGGAGCTGGACAGATATTGTGATCGACATTTTATAACAAATATTCTAATGCAGTTGAGGCATTTCTAGTCATCAGGTCTTACTTGGAGCTCTTTCCTTTCCATCCAGCAAAGCATCATCATTTCTCTTTCTCCTTTGAGCCTCCTGTTTCGGTTGTAGCTTTGTATGTGGGCTCCACAATCTTATAGAAATGGGAGTTCTGCATATCAGTTAATGAAGTAGCAACAAATGAAGCTTCACAAAATCACTCCAATAAACTCATGTACTGAAGTGGAGCTAGCAACCTGGCTGTGGCATTGATCATTTTGACACTTGATCCTTTGATTATCTTTATATTTAATTCTTTGGATAAGTCATACAAATTCAAAGTTTTTGCTTGAGAGTACAGCCTCAACTTGTATTTTGTATTAGTATCTCAAGGAACAGACCAATGGAATGAATGCAAATATTAAATGGGGGATTTATTAGATTGGCCTATAGGATGTGGTCCAGATAGTCCAAAAATGGCTGTCTCGCACTGGAAAGGCTGAGANTCATGTTCAGTCCCNGAGGCTAGATGTCTTAGCAGTCCCAATCCACCTCTGNAGTCCTGGAGAATTCCTGGACAGCCACTTGTCTTCAGTCTCCNTGGAATTAAAAAATGGTTCTAATATCTGTGAAGGATGAAGTGGCAACAAATAGATGAACTGTCAGGGAAAGTGAGGACAAGCAGGCCAAAGCAGTATTTTCTTCTTTCNTGTCATTTATTTTTCTTTACTGCCACAGAATGTACCACCCAGATTTAGGGTGAGCCTTCCTGATTCAAATGCTCTGATTACAAAAGTCCCTCACAGGAANGGCCAGCAGCTTGGGTTTTAGTTGATTTAAGATNTAGTCAAGTTGACAACAAAGACTAGCTCTCACATCCTTCAATGTAGAATTTAGGTCACTTTGATTTTAAGTTTAGAATCTTAGTAGTGTTTGGTAACAGTATCAGCTACCAGCTGCTGTGCATTATAAAAGTAACTGTATGCCTTGTCTCCTAATATCTAAAAGATCTATAGATAAAAAGACCTATGCTTCTAATAGATGCTGCTCCAGTTCCTGTCATAGTAACATCTGTTGATATCTGTAGCTAAGAAAACACATACGAAGGTCAATCAGCAATAGCCTATGTCCCAAGACATCACTCTTGTTGATGACCTTGTATCTTTCTCCAGAAAGATGTTGCCCAAGGGCTGTTGGCTGAGAGCCCCTCACATTGCCATTCTATCTTCATGAAGAGCAGCCCCTAGCCTGTGGACACAACAGAGTAACCATGAGTTGCATACAACAACTTAAATTAGGTCAGAGCAATTTAAAACCAGTTGAACCATGGTGAAGAGCTGGCAAGCATCACTAAATCCTGTACACACCATCAAGCAGAGTGGCTGTATGATTTTGGTAGAAATATATCGTTTTTGCCTTTAGGGGTTCCTTTCATTCAAATACTTAAAATGCTATCAAAATGTTAAAATATCATTTTAACAATAAATGATTTGTATTTTAGAGAAGATAATCCATTGCAAAGGTAGTGGAAAAAGAATGGGGATTGAAAAGAATTGTTATTATGTAGATTCAAACAAATCCTTCTGCTACTGAAAATTCCAGTAGGCAACTCTTCTTAGAAAACTTTTTTTTTGGCAAAGAAAATAAAAGGACTGAAGTCAGTCAAACTGCTTTTAAAATAATGTGAATAGAGAAACNCCAGAAACAAAATCAAACATGAACTCTAGAGTCTGAGCTAGCAAAAATGCTCCTATACATGTCCCCTGCTCCTTATCTTGAGACTGACAGTAATATACAGATCAGATAGTCAATATTTACCCCTACTCTTTCTTTAGAATATCTTTTTGGNTTCCCAAATATGTGAGATAAGCATTCTCTTATTTTATATCAATGAACAGGCTTTGATAACACCTATTTTTTGCTGTGCCATGAATCTACTGAATGCTTAAATTATGCAAGATGTGAATTGAGGACATTTGACCAGCTATAGTTATCAAACCCAGTGTTTATACTGTTTAGTCTTAGGATGGCTGCTTCTTCTGACATTTTCTCTAAAGACCACAAATTGCTTCTGAAATGTCTTTTTACCCCCATTTCTCCATCTTTCTTCTTATTGTTGGTTGTGGTGGTTTGAACAGATATAGTCCCCATAGACTCATGTGTCTGAATGACCCATAGGGAGTGGNACTATTAGGAGGTGTGGCCTTGCTGGAGTAGGTGTGGCCTTGTTGGAGGAAGTGTATCACTGTGGGGGCAGGCTTTGAGGTCTCTTATAAGCTCAGGTTACACCTAGTGTGGCACAGTCTCCTGCTGCTGCCTNCAGATCAAGATGTAGAACTCTCAGCTACTTCTCTAGCAACATGTCTGCCTGAATACCACCATGTTTCCCACTATGGAGATAATGGACTAAACCTCTGAACTGTAAGCCAGCCCCAAATAAATGTTTTCCTTTGTAAGAGTTGCTGTGGCCATGGTGTCTCTTCAAGCAAACAACAACAACAACAACAACAACAAAACCCAAACTAAGACATTGATAATGTAAATCATTTTCACCATTTGTTTATGTTCTGTTTTAATTCCTTAATTATTCTGTTTACGTTCTACAAACATGCCATAAAATAGGAATTAATGGATATGTTCTAAATATTAGCCTTCAATAGATTCAATCACATATTCTACCAAATACATTTCCATCTCAAAACCAACTTTGTTTTCTTTTTCCTATTCTTCTCTCATACATTACATCCCTGCTGCAGTTTCCATTCCCCTACACCTCCCATTCTCCCCACCTCCCCTCTACTCCAGAGCCATTCCTTTTCCAATGANGAGCAGGCCTTCCAGGGATACCAACTGAACACAGCATAATAATAAGATATAATAAAACTAGGTACAAACCCTCATATCAAGGTTGGTTGAGGCAAACGAGTAGAAGGAAAAGGGTCCCAAGAGCAGGCAAAAGAGTCAGAAACACCCCCACTCCCACTGTTAGGAATCTCACAAGAACACCCAGCTATACAACCATAACATATATGCAGAGGACCTAGCTCAGACCCATACAGGCTTNGTGATTGTTGCTTCAGTCTCTGTGAAGCACAAGACCTGCTTAGTTTATTCTGTGAGCTGTGTTCTTGTGCTGTTCTTGACCCCTCTGGCTTCTACAATCTTTCCTTCCCACCTTCTGTGGGGTTTCCCCAGCTANGTCATACAGACATTGCTTCTGAAATGTTCTTCTGATCCATTTCCTCCTTTTTTTTCCTGTCTCACTGCTACCATCCTCCTCATTGTTCCCTTGTTGTGCATATTTCACAAAAGAGCACCTGATGCTTCTCATAATACATAATTTCTTTAATATAAAGCTCAGATTTCATGGACAGTTTTCTTTNAACCTTCTAAAAGTTAAGCTTATTTATTTACTCAAAAAGAATAGAGAATGAACCTATCTGTCANGTCTCATGCAACCTGTTGAACGGTTCTGAAGAGGGGAGTATGGAATTGGGAAACGATAGCTATGAAATACAGAAGTAGATGAAGAAAAAGACAGAGACAAAGGATAGCTTTGGGAGGGTTCTGGGTCAATACCTCAGACACCTGAGTTTATTACTCACAGCTTTTATATACCTAAAGTAAGGGGGGCAAAAAGACCTTTCCTTTTCAAGGATATTATAGTTCAAGATACAAAGTATAATCAAGTGTAAACACCACCTTAGTACTCAAGACATCTGGTAACCATGCCTTATGGAAAAGTGTCCTGTAAATAGGCCTTGAGATAGAAGATACCTGGTAACCACACCTTTGGCCAAAATATCCTATTATGCAGCCTTGCAGGGGAAAACAAGCTCAGACTCTCTGCCCCTGAGTCAAAATGAAAACAAGCTACAAGCTGGGGTCTCTATGGGCCTCCACACCTGTCCAAAGGGAATACACACACACACAAATTAATTTGGCTACATTTCTGTACATGAGTGGATGGCCACATAGAATGATTGTCATGAATCTGAGATAACTCTCTGAAAAGTTTTGAGATTATAATATAATTACAACATTTATCCCTCCTGTTTCCTCCTTCCAAACCCTACCATATACCCCTCCTTGCTCTCTTTCAAACGCATGACCTCATTTTCCTTCATTGTTATAGTATGCACACACGTACATGTGTATACATATTCTAAATATAACCTGTTCAGTCCGTATAATGCTACTTGTANGTATGATTTCAGAGTTGGCCATTGTCCCAGGCAACCAATTAGTGTGCTCTTCCCCAGGGAAGACTATTTCTCCTGCTCCCAGAATTCCTCGGTTGCCTGCAGTTCTTGTGTGGGGTTGAGGCCTCAAGGGCTTTTCCCTTTCCACTTTATCATTTCCATTGGCGTCATCCTTGTTCAGCTCATATTTAGTCAGTCATGTGGTAAGACCTTATGTAGCTTCTGACATTACTAGGAGACATAATCTCACAGCAAACTCCCTGATCTTCTAGCTCTCACAATCTTTCCTTCACCTCTTCTGCAATGTTCCCTAAGTTTTAGGAACTGAAGTGCTTTGTAGACGTACTCACTGGGACAGGGCTCTAAAACTCTATACTTTGATTGGTGGTGGTTTTCTCTAGTGGTCTCTGTCTGTTGCAAAGAGAAGTTTCCTTGATGAGGAGTGAAGACTACACTTATCTGTGGGTTTAAGGACAAATATTTATAGATTGTTGTTAAGGATTATGCTGGTTTACTAAAGTAGTGGGTATAGATTCTTTTCCAATATCCATAATTCACTAGTANTGAGTAGTTAGCTAGGTTTNCAGTACCAGGCATAGTTTCCATCCTGTTGAGAGGGCNTTAAGTCCAATTAGAAAGCTGATGGTTATGCCAAGGNCATTGTGCCTTGTAACAGTGTTACACCCTTAGGGTTATTGTGCCGTGCCGGTCATCCATGTGGTTCATAGGTGTCATAACTGGATAGGACTTTGGTTGCCTCCTACCTTTGAAGCTAGCATGGTATCATGATAGTCCCCAGGGAGGAGGCATTCAGATCAGCTCCAGCTCAGGGNTCTCTTGGACCTCTTTCTGAAGTGCATGCAACAATTAGNGACTTACCTTCTAGAGGCCAACNAAGGGCAANAGCATTAGGCTGTATGTGTTGGGAGTCTCTTGGAAAACCCTGGCCAACAATTCAAAAGAGGCCTTCTCGTGTAGTAGGGTTTTTGTTAGATGATCTTTGGATCTTGAAGGGAGAATTGTCAGCCCAGATGAGAAAAGTTCATTAAATCTATACATATATATTAATACACTGAATTACA
>LZPO01044714.1:33199-57858 GCA_001675575.1 Neotoma lepida
AAAAACAATAAAAAAGGAGGCATTGAATTTGAAAGAGAGCAAGGAGTGGTTTGAGGGAGGATTTAGAGGGAGGAGAGAGAAGGGGGACATGATGTAACTATAATCTGAAAAGAAGAAAGGAGAGAGACAGACAGNGACAGAGACAGAGAAGAAACTCTAAGTGGCAACCCACTTCTATTGAGTACGTTCCCTTTAGCACTTGTAGTGTGTCTGGCCTGTACTTTTGCTTTACTCATAAGTGAAAATCACTGCTTTGTTATTTATGTGGACCTTTTCAATNNATCAACTAAGACACCAAGAACCTGGACTACCTAGTCTAGGGAACACCCTCTGGTAACACTCTAAGTCCTATTTTAGATGAAGCAGTGGGGCTGGCAAGAGGGCTCAGCGGGCTAAAGGTACTTGCTGCCAAGCCTGGTGACCTGTTGTGGAAACTTAGGACAACCATGGTGGAAAGAAAGAACTAACTCCTGCAAGTTTCCTCTGATCTTTTTATGGAAACACACTCATAGGCACAATTAATAAAGTGTGTGTGTGTGTGTGTGTGTGTGTGTGTGTGTGTGTGTGTGTGTATGTGTGTGTGTTTGCTTATTTCACGAGTGATACCTGGAGGAGCCACAGTGAGAGAAGGAAAAAGAAGTCTTGAATATGGGACTCCCTAGAATCAGAACAGGAGGCAATTCAGGAGGCAGTTCTTGGGACATTTAAGGGACAGGTAGGAGAGTGATGCAGATGTTTTAAAAAGGCCTGGGAATGATAGCTCAACCCCAGAGTATAAGGCATCTCAGCACAGGCGTCACTGGCTCTTAAGTCAGGCCTTTACTACAGGTAAGAGTTCCGTTTACTTCTGACCTACTACAATAACCTTTACTCCAGCCTTTTGCTCTAAAGATTTGGCAGTTAGCTAACATCTTCTGGTGAAACAGGTGTGTCTAGTAATCACAGAAGGAATGCATGACCACAGGGCACCCAGGAACACAAGCTCAAAAAAAAAAGTTAGGTGAAAGAACCAAATGTATCCAATTCATGTACATAAGTAGTGAGGCATCTTAGAATTGTTTATTCTATAAATATATTTTAAATTCAGTATAGTGTGTAAAGTCACCCTAGAGGAAAGTAATTTTTCAACAATGGTTTTCTTAATTTCTTAGTTTCAAATTTTATTCCTTTACTTAAAANAGTATCCATGCATTGTGACTTGGGCTCTTGTATTTCATTTTACTTAGACGAANTGAAAATACTTAACATAAAGCAAATATACTGTGCAAAGGCTGGGGAGATTTTCTATGAGCCCTGATGGCAATCTTTTCTGCAAATGCTCCTCATTTGCTTTTTAATAGCTTGGCCTTTGGAGCCCTCTGGTGGTATGAGCTGGTAGAAACAAAAAACTGTACTTCGAATACAATGTAGACGTGGGTTCATTCTCTTCATCCCCCCCTTCCCCCCCTCTCCCTGCTCTATCGCCTCCCTCTCGTCTTCCATTCTCCACACCCCTGTCTAAGATGTATAGTTTTCATACTGACAAACAAATGCATACATGTGCTGGATAGTTTTACATCAACTTGATACAAGCTGAAGTCATCCGAGAGGAGATTACCTCATTTAACAAAATGCCTCTGTAAGAATTGGCTGCTGGCAAGCCTGTAGGACATTTTCTTAATTAATGATTGATGGGGAAGTCCCAGCCCATTGTAGGCAATACCATCCCTGGGCTGGTGGGCCTGGATTCTGTAAGAAAGCAGGTCCAGCAAACTATGGGAGCAAGCCAGTAAACAGTACCCCTCTATGGCCTCTGCATCAGCTCCTGCCTCCAGGTTCCTGCCCTGTTTGAGTTCCTGTCCTAACTTCCTCTGATGATGAACAGTGATATGGAAGTATAAGTCAAATAAACCCTTTCCTTCCCAAGTTGCTTTGTTCATGGGGTTTCATCACAGCAATAGTAACCCTAACTAAGACAACATATATACACACAATTAAAAAAAATTAAATGAATGGGATGGAGGGATGGCTCAGTATTTCACATACATACCTGAAATTCTGGCACTTAGAAGGCAGAGGCGGGAGAATTAGAGGTTCTGGGTCATTCATGGNTACTTAGTGAGTTTGAGGCCAGCTGAGCTACATGAGATCTTGTTTCCCCTTAAATGACAGCAGTGAGGGGAGAAGCCACTCGAAATTGAANACAGCATAATAAGAAAGGATGGTAAGATATGTTGTCATTACAGTTTATAGTTTCTGTCATTTTTATCTTTCATCCTTTTCTTGTCCATAGGTTTTAGGTATCTTNTTAAAAAAAGATTTTATTATTTCTCACATATCACTGTTTTGCCTGGATGTATGTCTGAGTACNACANGTGTGCAGAGCCCATAGAGGCCACATGAGGGCATCAGATCCCCTGGAACTGGAGATACAGACAGTTGTGAGTTACTCTCTGGGAGAGCAGCCAGCGTTCTTAACCACTGAGCCATCTCTTCAGCTTCAGGTGTCTTTTTAAAAGTAATATTAAACTAGATTTAAAAAATATGATCAGATAAATTATTTTATTTGGTGATTATCAAAATATGTGGGCCTATTTCATATCTCTCTCTGGGCTTTGTATAGAATGGGTTCTTGTGCTTAGTTTTTCTTCCATATTTTCTTTTGAATTAAGAAACTTCTGTTTGCTTCTTATTGTGTGTTCACTCGTTAATTTAAAATTTTTAGTGTTTACCTTGATATGTTACCACACAGGTGTGATAGACTCTTGAATTAATGGGTCTTAAATTAATGCTTAGGAGTAAGAGGGATTCAGGACATAAGCTGCACAAGCTGGAATTTTTGTCCTTTTTTGCCCACTGTCCACATTCTAAGTTCCTAAACCCTCCCAGCCAGTTTGGCTCTTACATCATTTTAGCCACATTCAAATGCTCATGATCTTGACTCTGCTGTGGTCCATTCTTTTTTTTAGAGTTTTTAACTTATTGATACCAATTGGACACCATTGTCGCTGCAATTGTCATTGTTTAGACTTCTTTCTATATTTACCACTTCATCCATTCACCATTACTTCTTACTTTTCAAAGTCTATTTTATAGATGCTCCCTGGTGAGGGATTGATGGAATTAATTACTTTAATTATTTTTTAATCAAGCAATATTCTCTGTCTAAAGTTTTGACAAGCATTACTGAGTACTTGTCACTAGATTGCCTGGTATTTTCTTTCAACACTTTCAAGATATCTTTCTTTGTCTATATCTATTGTCTGCTTTCTGCTTTAGCCTCAAAGAATGCATTTGTTAGTCTAATCATTATCTTATTCTATATATCTGTTAGTCTAATCATTATCTTATTCTATATATCTACTAGCCTAATCAGTGTCTTATTCTGCTATTCCCACACCTATTCATAAAGTCTTTTCTTTCTTGTTTAAGTTGTATTTTCTGAATTCATGAAGTACTTTGGTGAATTATAGAAACATTCCACCATCTCTTCAAATATTTCTACTCTTCTTGATTTTCTGATAAGATTCAGAGTAAAGGAATTGGTTTTAAGATGTGGGCTTCTTGCTACCCCCCCCCACACACACACACTTAGCAACTCTGACAAACTTTCTTTTGAAAGATTCATATTGTCAATGACTGGCATACTGTATGGTGGGCAGATTGGGCTTGTTTCCATGATGATTTTGTCAGTTAGCCAGGAGGAAAATCTGGGCAGACATTTTGCCTTTAGTTCATTGCCCAGCCTCCATCTATATTGAGAGTGTGTGGATAAATTTAAACATCTGTCTGTACCGNTTGTCTCTAGAACACTCCGGCACTTTCCTCAGCTCAATGTTGCTGATATGTTGTCCATAATTTCACTCTTGCCATAGAGAAATGTTTTCTGTGCTTGGACAACAGCTTAGTTGGGCATCTATGACAAAGATCTACAGACTATGTGCCTTCAACAATAGAATTTATTGTCTCAGCTCTATAGGCTAAAAAACCTGAACCAGTGTGCCAGTAGCAGCTTGTTTTTCCTCACTGAGTGACACCTGGGGCCGTGCCTTGCAGATTGGGCTGCTCAATAAGAAGATCTCCAAATAAAACTAGACACACCACAATCAAGAAATGTGAAAATCATAGCACAGAGACGTAAGAAATGTAAAACAATAAGGCAACGGGACCCACAGATTACAACCCTCCAATTACTGAACTCCANTACCAACCCTCCTGCCTTCAGCTCCAGAGTGCTGGGTTGACAGACGTGCACTGCCACACTTGGCTCAGGCTATTTCTTTTTTCTTTTTTGGTTTCTTTTTTTTTGGTTTTTCAAGACAGGGTTTCTCTGTGTAGCTTTGGGTTTCTCTGTGTAGCTTTGGCGGCGCCTTTCCTGGAACTCACTCGGTAGCCCAGGCTAGCCTCGAACTCACAGAGATCCGCCTGCCTCTGCCTCCTGAGTGCTGGGATTAAAGGCATGCGCCACTACCCCCGGTCTGGTACACCGCATGCCACTACCCCCGGTCTGGTACACCGGGTGCCTTTAATCCCAGCACTCGGGCGACAGAGGCAGGTAGATTTATGTGAGTTTGAGGCCAGCCTGGTATACAAAGGGAGTTCAAGGACAGCCAGGGCTGTTACACAGAGAAACCTTGTCTCGAAAAGCAAAACAAAAGATGATGTAAAAGAGAAATATTGTTGGATTCTAACGGCTCTCTGGGGGAGGGGGTGAGAAGGCATTCGGTGTCAATGGCACAGACACTGGNAGTCAGTTGAAGGCAAATAACGAACTNGTTTATTCAGTAACAGGGAGGGCCTTATATACCCTCCTCCCAGCATCCAGTCTGCANGGTCNTCCCTCATTGACTGGGCAGGACCAGGAACTCNGACAGCACCTGTTGCTAGGCCTTCAGGCAGACTCTAGGTTGGCTCGTAAGGAAGTACATTAAGTGCATGCCTTGGCAANGGGTCTGAGCCAATTTCCTTGACCCTATGGGCCTGTCCTNCTACGGAGAAAGAANAAGATGAATTTAAGTTTTCTGGTAAAATGTTAAAAGGTGTGAAAGAGGATACAGACAAGGAAATGAATTCAACTGAAGATACAGAATGAGAAGCTAACAATGTAGAGGAAAAAGCCAGCAAAATGGATGTAAAAAGCAACAATGGGTGGATGGCAAAGCACATGGACGAAAAAGTCAGCCAGGAAACTGAAATTTTGAATTAAATCCAAATAGAGCAAAACAAATACAGTCAGCCATGCAGAAGAAAGAATACTNGGTGGAGGACAAGACTGACAAAATACTACATCANACAGGGGGAAAATGCATGAGCATGATATCCAAGAACCCTGGGATACAGTCATACAATGAAAAGAGCAAATCTGAGAATCACCAAGAGAGAAGGAGCTGAAGGCATAAACAATCTATTTCATGAAATTATAGCAAGATATTTCATCAACCCAGAGGAAGAAATAAACACTCAAACACAAGAGGTATTTTGAACTTCAAATGACATTACCAAGGAGGAATTCCTCAGTGACAAATTATAATCAGGATGACAAAAAATAAAAAGCCAGAGCAAATATTAAAAGCTAGGAGGGAAACATATCAACTCATCTTCAAGTATAGAAATAACAAAATAATATCGAACATCTCATCAGCAACAACAGCAACAAAAAAACACCAGGAAATTCTGGAGTGACAAATTTCAAGCCCTGAAAACAATTTACTGCCACCCAGAAAATTNGTCTTTTAAAATTGATAGAGAAATAATAGAGGCGTTTCAAGACAAACATGAAATAAGACAATTTGTGATTACCCACCTAGATATCCATGGTATAAAATGGGCTGTAAAAATTAAACACTGNAAGACCCAGTCAATAAATAGACTAACTGAATACATTTTTTTTTATTTTTTTCTTTTATTTTGAGATCCAAATATAATTGTATCATTTCTCCCTTCTTTTTACTCCCTCCAAACCATTTCACATATCCCTCCTTATTCTCTTTCAAATTCATGGTGTCTTCATTCATTAATTGTTACATGAATATGTATATATGAATNTATGCATATATATTCACATTCCTAAATATAACCTGCTCATTCTATATAATGTTAATTGTATGTTTGTTTTCAGGGCTGAGGAAGACTCTCAGCATTCCTTAGTTGCTTATAGTTCTTTGTGTAGGGTTGAGGCTTCATAAGCTTTCCCATATCCAATTTGACATGACTCTGAATAGACAATTTTCAAAAGGAGTAATGCAAATGTCTAATAAGTACTTTTATAAAGTATTCAGCATCCATAGCCATCAGGGAAAAGCAAATCAAAACTGCTTTGAGATGCCTTTTTACCCAGTCAGAATGGCTATACTGAAGAAAATCAACTACAGAAGTAGGNAAAGATACATCATTTAATTCACTACTGGTAGGAGTGTAAACTTATGCATCCACTATGAAAATCAGTATGGAAAAACTGAAAATGGTACTACAACCAGCCCCAGATATACCACTCCTGGGTATGTACCCAAAGGACTCTAGTGCATAGCAGAGATAGTGGCACATCTATGTTTATTGCTGCAGTATTCACAAAAGCTGGGAAATAGAAACAACCTAGATGTCTGTCAATAGATGAAAGGATAAGCAGAACATACTACACTCATAAAATGAAATTTTACATAGATGTAAAGAAAAATGAAATCACAGCATTTGTAGGAAAATGGGTTGAACTGGAAATCAGTGTATTAATTAAAATAAGCCAGACACAGACAAATAGGAGATATTTTAATCTAAGTTCTTCATCTGAAAGNCGACATGTTATTTGTGTGAGCTTGGCTTATTGAAAAAAATAATGTATGTGTATGTGAGTGAATGTGTGTTTACTTGTGTGTGGGGTGGGTGGGTGGGAGGATTGGGCGCACAGGTCATGAGACCAGAAAGATGGCCATGGGCAGGGAGGAAGAGGTCTTAAGACAGGGAGAAATGTAGAGGCTAAGAGAACACATGTGATAAAATAAAGGAGAGGGAGAAAACTGTTTTGGGAAAAGAAAAGAGCTAGTCAGAGGGGTCAGAGAGCATGAAAGAGGCAGTGGGGAAAATAAGAACAAAGTATAATGATACATATATATGAAATGCCATAGTGAAACTCATTGTTTCTTATNTAACCTAAAAATTATTTTCAAATTTTGATTTGGTATGTGATATGTATTATGCATCACTCTCTTTCATCACCCTCTTTTTTTCCCAGACATATATGTGCTGGGATAATCTTACTGTACACTGTGAAGATGTGTCTCTGCCAAGACACCTTCTGATTGATTTAATAAAGAGTTGAAGGGCCAATAGCCAGGTAGGAGAGGAGAGGNGGGACTTCCTGGAAGAGATAGGAACTCTGGGAAGAAGAGAGGGGGAATTCACCAGTGAGACTTGGAGGGAATCAGACACACAGTGTGGAGGAAAGATGATGAGACACATGGCAGAATGTCGATTAATATAGATAGGTTAATTTAAGTTTTAAGAGTTTGTTGGAAACAAGCCTAAGCTAAGGACAAACTTTCATAATTAGTAAGTCTCCATGTCATTATTTAGGAGCTAGCTGGTGGTCCAAAGAAAGTCTGACTACACATATATATATATGTATATGTATATGTATATATATATATGTATATGTATATATGTTTACATATGCATATATGTTTTGTCTTATCTCATTCTGAATGTTTTCTTCAATCCTCAACTCTGAATTTTGAGCCATTCCTTTCCTTCTTAGTCATGGTTAATTTATTATTTGCTACACTTTTTATTTCTTAAAATTCTTTGTTATTTTATAATTGTGACCTGTCTTTCTTTTTTTATTCTCTTAGTCTTTGCTAATTTATTTGATTCTGTCTTTGCTACTTGACTATTTTATGTGTTTTCATTTTTTGTTGTTGTTTCTGAAANTTCTTACACCTGAAGTTGTTTTTACTATCTCNGTTGACTGTGACTTGTGGCTTATTTATTGCTGGACCTGGAGAGATGGCTGTGGTTAAGAGTGTTTGTTGCTCTTGCTGAGGACCTGAATCATTTCTTAGAAGCCTCATTAGCCTTCCACTCCAGGGGATTAGGGGAACCCACATGCACTGAGACTCATAGGTAGACACACATATACACATAAATAAAAGTAAAATAAAAAAAGTTATGGGACCATGTCTGAGATGACTCAGTCNAAAGATGCTGACTTGCTTAAGGCTGGTGCCATCCCTTCTAAGAAGAATCTTCATTTGCTTCTGCTTTGATTAAGTTTCTTGTTATGACCTAGAAAATTACTAGACATTGATAAGACCTGTGACTTTATAGGCATATGCCAGGCCTGTAGTTCCCTTCACTGCAGATTTTTATTTTACTTATCCAAGGAGAAGTATAAGATACAAAGAAAAGGAGGGGAAGCTTATGCCTGGGGATTATGGGACTGAATTGCCNCCAACTATCTGTGCTGAAAGCTAATAAATAACATGAGAACTCTACATGGGGGTCAAAAGGAATAAGCCTTGGGTCAAGCCAACAGGCAAAGAACCTTAATGTATTGATGTACACAATATGTGCTGTGCCATGTGCTCACATCCTCCAACCCAAAAAATAAATACAGAAATACAATAGAATCAGTTTTAAAGATGTAGACAAGGACAGAAATCAAGTTTGAACAAGGCTTCATGACTAGTTATAGAAATAACCACTTTAGCAGCTGCTTCTATTTCTTGTAAGACCTGGTGTATGTTGATTTTTATTCTGGTTCCGATTTCTGTTGCTTTTGGTCTTTTCACCTTTAGTCCGTGGCTCGCACTGTATGAAAGTAAGAGCATACCTGAATTGGAAAACCAGTGATGAATGCAATAACTGAGGAGACTTCTGGCTCCCCATTTCGCGGACAAGATGAGCAGATTTGTGCTTCTATCAGGGATAGTTTTGTTATTTTAGGAGAAAATATGCCTTAGAATGTAAGTATTGGAAGAATTATGTGTATAGATATTGTGTTGTCAAACAGATGGATTGCCAAGGAAACAGAATTACCTATGTAAACACTCACTCTCACACCTCCTGATTCGAAGAGACAAACTCACATTGGATTCTCAGACTTGCCTGTGTCCAGGGTTCACTGCAGGTAATGATTTATATTCTAACAATCCGAGGTGCTTGGACAAGACTGATTCAGACTTCAGTCACAGAGGAGAGAGGCTCAAATGGAGATGAGTTTCTGAGTTAACCATAGTGTAGTGACATCCTGACCATGGCAGAAATAGCAATCTCATTCTCCAATCCAATTTTACAGTATCATTTGGGAATTTTTTTTCCTGCAGTCTGAAAAGAAAAAAATTATTCCTTTAGCTCTTCCACCAGAACTATGAGCCATCTACGTATCCTTTTGGTCATCATTTTTTTTTTTTTGCCTAAACCTAGCATAATAAATTACTTGAAATTAAAAGCACTGGCCAGTATTGAGTAGATGGCTGTGCCTGTGGGCTGGGAATACTCCAGTCAGTATTCAGGGGTGAGGATGGAGCTCTGAAAATAAATGCAACCNATTTCATGTCATTGAGAATTTTCTTTTAGCTATACCTGTAATTCATGAGTTCTAGTCTGCAACTAACTTAAAAAGAGCATGCTAAACATCCCTGCAGCCAGGGANCCAGAAGTCCAAAGGTTGACCTGGAGTAAAGCTCACTCAAAATTATCACATGTGTGTTTTCTAGTACATAGTATCTTATTGTTTATACATACAAAACTGACATTCATATTGTATTTTACAATAATATGTTATATTCATTAAAATAAATTTTACTTATTATATATTGAAAATTTTACTGTGCTATTAAATAATCTTCAGTGCCATCGTTTTTTTTAAATTTTTTTTATTGATTCTTTGTGGTTTTCACACCATGCATCCCATTCCCATCCATCTCCCTGTCTCTTCAGATCCANCCTCTGCCCTTGCAACTTCACCCTCCATGAAAAAAATTTAATAGAAAAACAAAAATAAAAACAAAAAAGAAAAGAAAAGAAAAAAGTCTCTGTGTGGAAGCTGTAGTGTGGCCCAGTGAGTCACACAGTAGACCCTTTAGTCCACACATCTTTACTTGCAAGTGTTCATTGCCATGAGTCCATTGGTCTGGTTCGAGGCCTCTGGCTTCTCTATACTCTAGATACTGGGCCCTCACTGGGACTTCTCTTGGATATCCTGTTTTTGCCTGTGTTATGGAGATCCTGTAGCTTTGGATCTGTAGGTCTGGCCCCTTTACATGCTCTAGTAGTTCATAGGTAAGGTGGATGTTGGGGTGGGCCAACTCATAGCCCTGGTTCTGGGCCTGGGTGGTAGCTGGGTTGGTCAGTCTGCCAGCTTTCTGTTATCATCACCACTAGGGCGAGCTCTCCAGCACTGCCCAGCTAGCTCACCCACTGAAGCACGGAGAAAGGAGTGAGGCCAGCTCTCCTGCTCCAGTTCCCAAGCCATCAGGTCTGCAGAGGTGCAGCGGTGGGGGTGGGGGTGGGTGGACGGCTGTCTCTTATACACATCTAGATGTGTATAAGAGACAGCAGCAGGGCCAGGTCTCTCGCTTTCATACCCTCACTGTGGGCTTTCCCATACCTACATCATCAGGGCCACTCTCTAAGCTGCAGCTGGTGAGGGGCCTGTCTCTTATACACATCTAGATGTGTATAAGAGACAGTCTCCCAAGAGCTGCAGCTGGTGAGGGGCAGGGTCATCTCTCCCACTCTCGTGACCCTGGGATCGGCTTTCCCACCTACAGTAGGTGGCAAGGGGCGAGGGGAGCATCTTTCCCTTGCCCATGCCACCTAGTGACAGATAGATAGTGGGGCTAGCTCTCCCACTCTCCTGCCTTAAGGTCCATCTAACCTGCATCCTGGCCAATAGGGTCAGCTCTCTGTGCTGTCCAGGCAAGGTTCAGGGCCTCCTCTCCCGAGTGCTGCAGTTGGTGAGGGGCAGGGTGAGTCCTCCCTACTGCTGTAGCCAGTAAGGGGCAGGGCCAACTCTGTGCCTATCCTCACTGTCTTCAGTGGTAACAGGAGCCACAGACATCAACATAGACTGAGACTATGGTAGGGCCATGGACCCAGGCATGGCCTTTGGCAGCAGCCCAGGCCTGGACGACACCATGGCCCCAAGTGGCAGTGCAGGCCGCCCAGATCTGTATGGCCCCAGCAGTGGCATGGCCCTTGGACACTTACATGGTCCTAGGTGGTGGCCCAGATCCCGGACATCTGCACAGCCCTCAATGGCAACAGGTATCTTTGACATCAACACAGACCCTGGCCGCGGCTGGGCCACAGACCCAGACATGGCCCCAACAGCAGCTGTGACCATACAACACCATGGCGTTGGTAGGTAGGTGCATGTCACTCAGGTCTGTATGGCCCCAGTAGCAGCACTGCTCCTTGGGCACCAACATGAACATAGGCGGTGGCACAGGTCCTGGGCATCCATGTGGCCTTTGGTAGCAACACAGGCAATGGACATCAACACAGAAGGAGGTGGCAATAGACTATGGACCCAGACATGGTCCCTCGAAGTAGCTGGGCCCAGATATCATCATGGCCCTAGCTGGCATTGCAGGTCACCAAGATTGATATGGTCCCAGTGACAGTGACAGTCTGCTACTTGAAAGCCAACATGTCCCCAGGTGGCAGCCCAGACCCCTGGCACCCCCTTGGCCTTCGAGTACCATCAATTTTTATGGATAACCAATATGAAATAATTCAATATATTATTTGGAATTGAGATAAAAAACCCTAATATTAAAAATAGTTTAGTGTGTATCTGAGTTTATAAATATTTGTGTGTGTATGTGTGTGTGTGTGTTCCTAAATATATAAATATAACCTGCTCAGATCATTCATTTGGTATTGGATAACCAATTTGCAGGCTCCTCCCTGAGTGAGATAATTACTCTGTATTCCTTAGTTGCTTGTAGTTCCCTTTCTAGTGTTGAAACCTCCTAAGCACCCACTGTCCCTTGCAGCTCTCCTACAACCCCATCCATATTAGCATGTCCATTGTTGCCATCCTTGTTTAAGTCATGTTTTGACAGCCAGATTGGTGAGACTTCATAGGTATAGGTTCTCTGACATTTCTAGGCAAAACATTCTCACAGAAGAGCTTCTTATTCCTCTGGTTCTTACAATCTTTCCACCTTTTCTTCAGTGATGTTCCATGAGCTTAGGTGTAGGAGCTGTGTTGTAGATGGATCAGTTGGGTCTGGGCTCTATAATTCTGCATTTTGATTGGTCGCAGTTTTCTGCAATGGTCTCTATCTGTTGCAAAGAGAAGTTTCTTTGATGAAGGCTGAGGACCACACTTATCTATAGGTAAAGGACAAGTATTTATTCTGTGGTTAGGGACTGTGCTGGTTTAGTAAAGTAGTGGTTGTAGGCTGACTATTTGTTGGGATGCTTTTATCACCACAGCAGAAATATATTTGTTTGCAACTTTGCCAGATCAGGATTTAAAAAAAATATTTTTAATTGCTGATGTGTCAATGACAAACTAACATAATTGTTGTGGGATATATGTACACTTTGTGAAGATGTATTTGCTGTGATTGGTGTAATAAAAAGCTGAATGGTCAATAGCCAGGCAGGAGGTATAGGCAGGATTTCTGGGGAGAGAAAGAAAGAGAAGGAGAACTCTGGGAAGAAGAAGGGTCAGAATCGCCATCCAGATAGAGAAGAAACAGGAGGTGAAAGATGAAAGAAAGGTAAAAAGCCACATGGCAAAATCTAGATTATTGTAAATGGGTTAATTTAAGCTATAGAGCTAACGGAATAAGCCTAAGCTAAGTCCAAGATTTCATAATTAATAAGTCTCCATGTCATTATTTGGGAGCTGGCTGGTGGGACAGAGAAAGACTCACTATACGTAATTTATTTGGTTAATAGTAAATTAATGCTGTACACACATATCAAATGTAACCCAAGATATTCTTTCTTTAGCTCTTCCACCATATCTTTGTGATGAACTTTTTATCTCCTGTACTGCTTTTCAATGCAGTGGAGAATTCTGTGTTTGCATCTACTAAGTCTGCATTAATTGTTCTTATTCTCAGTGTTCTTAGTTCAACAATAATTCCCACCATGTAGTCCTCTGGAGACAGTAATTTTCTATGACAAGGTCCATTATATAGTAGATAATCAAGTAATGTTTTCCTTTTCACTTTTTGTTCACCTCCATATGTTTTATAATCAGAGNCAAACATTTGGGGAACTTTCTGGTGAGTTAGCATGAGGATTTGAGGGCCTAGGAAGCTGGCAACTGGTAAGACAAGAAAGAAGCCGAAGAAGGAGAAAGTCACTCAGTGATACCATTGAAATCCAAATGCTTCTCCAAAACCAATAGTTTAGAACAATCCAACAGCATCCCACTAAAAAAATGAGCATTGTGATGTTTATTTGAGTAACTGATGATANAGATAAATCCAAAGGGGAAAAGACACATCACTTTTACAAGCTGGGGAGAGATACATCGTCATTTCATTACTCCTTATTGAGAGCAACACTCAATGTGTTGTATCTCCAGTATATAGATATTCAGCAGGATAGTAATGAATATATCATAAGTTTCACCCTCTTTACATGCTTCAGATCCTTGATGACTTTGCAAATGGTAGCAGTTCTTCTAATCCGAAAGGAAAAAAAAATATAGAGACTTAAATTGGTTAAATATTAAACAGGATGGAGCCTAGGTCTCGAAGACCCTCTCTGTGGTTATTTGCACATGTACTAAATGCATCCCCCTTCTTTGCATATTGATTCTCTAGATGGTTTCCTTTTATCTCTACCCCCCTTTGTGTTCCTTTTAGCCTAGAGAGATAACTTCATACATTGCAGGTTACTCACACTGGGATCATTTCCTACCACTCTATCTGTAGAATTATAAACTTTATGACCAGAAAGGACTTCATTGATCATTAAACAAAAAATAATTTTAGGCAGGTAGAGCTATTATTTACATGATTTTATGGATGAAGCAGCTGTCTCAGACTCTGACCTTTCTTTAGTCAGTGTGTCAGAAAGTCTTGTGTCACATAAAATATGCATCATTCTCAGGGGACATAGGAATTGTACAACTTTTGAAAGGACCAGGCAGATGCCGTAACAGGCTGCCCAGTCTTCTCTCAGAGATTAGGCCTCAATTTCAGTTTCCTGAGATGTGAGCAAGCAATTTCTGGGAGGCCCATGAACAAAAGACATAGTCCTTGCAGTAGCTCCCTTTCTGCACGTACTCTGACCGCTCAAGGTTTGGCCAATTGTTTACTGTCTGGGACCTCTCACCAACTTAGAGCTATGTGCATGGGTCAATGTGAAAGCCTGGGCCACTGAGTCAGCCCTACAGTCAGTATGTGCTAGGCCAGCCAGCCTCCATGGCAGCTCAAGGACAGAGCCTGGGACTTGTCCAGGCCTGCCCAGAAATGGTAACTGTAACCCCCAACTAACCCTAGCCAATTAAAAGTTACTAACATGATTACCACTCCCATAAANCAATCCTGAGTCTGTTCCTATGTAGTCTGTAGACCCCAAGCCCCCCTTGCTTTAAAAACCCTGCCCCATTGCTACTNGGGGTCTGCTTCTGCATCAGATGGACTGAGAGTCCTGAGTTAATTCATAGTAAAAAGACTCTTTGCTTTTGCATCAGATTCAGTCTCTTGGTGGTCTTTGGGGGACTCTGGGTACAANGCTCTCAGGCCTAAGTGATACTCACACTTCTTTGCTTTCAGTATACTAAAAATTGTTTCTGCTTATTGCATTAATTTATTTGTGAATTTCACTNTATACCTTAAATTTANCCATTTGACTCCATCAGGATTGGTTGTGTTACTTTGAAAATATAAATCACCCCCAAATTTCAGTAGCTTACTAGAATATTCATTTTTTGATCNCAATACCTGTCAGAGATGTTAGCCAGCTNCTGATNTTTATAATTGCACCTCTGTCCTGNGAAATCTCAGTCCAAANATCCCGGGATTTGAGTCAGGAGGANCAGNTGAAGGAGGGGAGATGAAGAGGAAGAGGAGGAAGGGGAAGAAGATGAGGNGGAGGAAGGGGAAGAAGATGAGGAGGAAGAGAAGGGGGAAGAAGAGGAGGGGGCAAGAGGAGGAGGAAAAAGGATGAGGGGAAAGGGGAGGAGGGGGAAGAGGAGGAGGAGAGAGAGGAGGAGGCGGAAGGGAAGGAGCAGGAATAGGAGGGTATGGTGAATGAAGCAGTGGAGGGTAGAATGAGTGGTGTAGCTTTACAATCTACTGAATATGAACAGTATGCAGTTATACATTTTCAATCACTTCTAGAACTTTCCTTCCTTCCTTCCTTCCTTCCTTCCTTCCTTCCTTCCTTCCTTCCTTCCTTCCTTCCTTCCTTCCTTCTTTCCCTCCCTCCCTAGTTGCCCTTGGTTCTCTTTGATTCCTCTGCTCCTAGTAGTGTAGCAGCAAATGGGGGTTTTCTTTCTCTTTCCTTCCTTCCTTCTTTCTTCTTGACTTCTGTTGCTTATCAGAGATAAATAACATGTTTCTGGAGGGGGTTTTCTTCCTAGTGGCATGTTATCAAAAAGCCAGTTGTTTTCTTACCGTAACTTGGCCTTACCACCACCCAGAATTAGCTTTGATGATTGTTTCAGTACTCTCCTGCACAATGANGGGTATTTGTGAATATAATAGGGAGACTGGATGTGTATAGATAGGAACACAGCACCAACCGGGTTTCCAGGGCAGTTTAGGAAACAACAGCAATAGAAACAGAAGAACAATGCTGGAAAAATGGCTCAGCAGTTAGGAGCACTTGTTGCTTTTGCAAAGAACCCAACACCCACATAATAAGTCATAACTGTAACTCCAGTTCTGGGGAATCTGANGCCCTCTTTTGACCTCTGTGGGCACCAGGCATGCCAAATAGTATGCATACATACATGGAAACCAAACAGCCATTTGCATTAGAATAAGTCCGTGTGACACTGGGTCATTAGCTTAGTGTCTGGAGGCAGAAGGTTAAGAAGACTATAGGGTTTTGTCCAAGAACACTAAAAATAAGCACAAGGTCTAAACAGAAACCAAAACGCTGTGGATTGAGACTACAAGAGCAGTAATTCAATGTTNAGTGAAGGGGTCATCCACATGGATAAAATCTAACTCCTCAAAAGGCCTCACAGATGAAGTAATGTTTCATGTTTCAGATGAGTGAGATGAAACCCACCATCTGCCCCAAAGGTGAGAGAAAGAAAGTGAAGGTGCTGCTGAGCTACTCCAGATCACTTTGACTCCGTAGCTCAAGTTTTTTTTTTTATTCTTCAATGAAGGCTAACATTCCATCCAGTTCACTTCATCCCCTGTGTGGTGGTTTGAAAGAAAATGGCCCCCCGAGAGGGAGTGGCACTATTAGGAGGTGTGGCTTTGTTGGAATAGGTGTGGAGGAAGTGTGTCACTGTGGAGGCAGGCTTTGAGGGTTCATATAGGCTCAAGCCACACCCAGTGAGGTGGTCCACTTCCTGTTGTCTGCATATCAGCATGTAGCAGCTCCTTCTCCAGCCCTGCCTTTGCTGGCATGCTGCTGTACTCCCGGCTATGATGATAATAGACTAAATCTCTGAAACTCTGAGCTGCTACCTCAACTAAATGTTTTCCTTTATGAGAGTTTCCGTGATCATGGTGTCTCTTCACAGCAATAGAAACCCTAAGACCTCCAGTAAAGAACATTTGTCAACGGCTTATGAGATTTTGGATATCAAGAGATAAGGGTTAGATGTTTTATATTTTTATAATCAGATTGGAATCTGGCATAAGTAGGTATCAGTTATATTTTACAAAAATCAGTATTGTGGAAAGTTAATACTTATTTTGAGGGCATTCCCACCATTCCCTTCCCTTGATCACTGTGTTAGTTATGGAAAGGCACAGACAGGGAAGAGCTACACAGAAGACTAGGCACTGAATGAGAAGCTACAGCATTTCTGGTTAATTTCCACTAGGTGGTGCTATTGAACTCAAAATTCAATCGTGCATATTTTAATCCAGGAATTTGACCACAGAAAACATTATACTGTGCTATTTTCTCCTCTTAGATTAATACTTAAACCAATGCCTAGGATACATTTTATTCATTTTAGAGACATAATAACCAACACTTATAATGTTTGAAATTTAAAAACTCTTAGCATTTTAAGGGTGTGTTATGATAGTGATTTTTTTTTGAAGAGCATATAAATGCCTTTTTCTAACCTTCATAGTTTTTTTTAAACCTTTAAAATGTACTTTCGATTCAGAATATGACTATTTTACCTTTTGGATAGAACATAGATTTCCTTTTCAGACTATAAAAGAGAAGATAAAATGACACAAAGCTAAAGTAGTTCCTATGTTTTATCAAGAAAGATGACAATTTGAATGGATGTGTATCTAAAAAAGACTGTGAGTGAGTTCACACTTTCCAGGTCATTGCCTTGTGACATTGTAAAGAAAAAAAAATTCCGAAGAGTAAATAGTGTTTCTTTCAACTAATGAATACAACACATAACTGATTGTACTGCTCTATGAATGTGTTTTGGCAGAATAATGATGAGCCAAAAGCTAAGCCTATTTTTTTTCAATACTAATGAAGAGACTGAGCAAGGGTGGAGTCGCTGGAATCATTGGGGCTACTCTCTCAGAGTCTGTGGGTCTTTAACCTAACAACTCCCGCTTAAATAGAGAACACAAGAGCAGGGCCAGCTCATGAGTGAGAAGGAGGATATTCAGTAGCTGCTTGTGGACAATACCTAGATCTTTACTAGACTCTCAGAAGTAGATACAATATGTTTAAAGTGGCAGGTGAAAAATACTGTGTCCCTTGAAGTAGCTTGTGTGGCAGAAAGCACAGATCATGGAGTCAAGTAATTCTGAACAATGAATTGGAGCTCTCTTGCTTACATTCCGTGAAAGTGGGCAGGTTGCTTATGCTTATCTGACACTCAGGCTTCCCATGAAGAAATGGAGTTAAGCCAGAGTGGGGCACATGCTGGCAGTCACAGTGACTTGCTGTGATGCGAGAAAATTGCTTCAAGTAAAGAAGTGTGAGAAATACAGGAAGATCTCATGTGAAATAAAGTAATAAGAAATAAGCAGCTGCATAAATGAATGAAAAACTAAATTACAGGGGAGAAATACGTTATAAAATGGAACTAAAATACCAACTTTATGGAATTGTACTGTAATCCAAATAAAATGATAGTAGGCTCTCAGTAAGCTGTGGTCTCCTTATCTCATTAAGAAATCACTTTAAATGTAAAATGTCTTTAAGAGCTCAATTTCAAACATGGAAATGCAATGCTTGGTGGTATGGACTGTTTATCATGCGGAGGCTAGGTTGTGTTTTGACCCTCGTAATGGCCAATTATTTGTCTGTAGATTGGCAAGCTTATTTGATTGATTGCAGAGACCTGGCTAGACTCAAGCTGATAGAAGCCCAGAGACTGCCCAAGTCAGCACTGAGACAGAGAGAAGCCACAGGCAGCAGGCATTCACTATTTTTAGAGGCTGCATAACTGCTCCTGGNCCAGTTTTCTTGATGGGATTTAACGTGATGGCCCCACACAAAGTTACACATTGTGCTCCTTCACGTTACGTGATGTTACTTTTCTGTCTNGAGGGATTTATGGTAACATCATGTTTCAGGTTGTAAACGCTAATGCGTTCTGAAGTTGTGAACACTTGCACACTTGAATTTTTTCTTTGCATTTCTCACTCAGTCCAGCAGATGGCAGTCATTTCCTTTAGAATCTAAAGTTTAGCTAATGAACGAACATTCCTGCCTGCCTATGACCAGCAGAGGAGAAATCACCTTTAGTTACAATAAGTGACAATAATCTGTCACAATAATAATCTCTCCCATTAACCTGTCAGGAACTTGAGGCATTTTGCATCCGAACAATGATGAATTTTTAGTTTCATTTTCTCAGTAGTTTTTGTTAATCTCCATCTCATTTTCTAAACTGAGTTAACTAGGAAATAAATGAGGAAACCGAATTTAAATTTATATTTGTGGTGAGATAATTTGTTGCTACATAAAAGGAAGATAAATATTTGATGTCAATGTGAGGTTATGACTTCACTGTACAGTTTAATAAAGAGTATATATTGAGGTTTGTGGCATATTGCCATCATTCCAGTAGCGCTAGCACAGTGGCAAATAGCCATCATATCCCNTCGTTGGATCCTGTCACAGACTGTGCTAGATGAGAATGGACTTCAAAATGTTAGAGCGAAGGTAAGGTTGGTTCAATATCTGCAAATAGGAAATGGCCTTTTATTCTTTGTGGTTATAAGTCATGGTCTAAAGGCTGAGCTGCCTCTCGAGCTCAAAAAGTGCATATATATATATATATATATGCAACANACACATATACANACATATATACATATACATATATACATACATATATATGTAATGCAAAAGTCAAAGAAATCTTACNTANTTCTCAAAATGTTTTAATCCTACTTTTTCTCTTTAATAACAAATAACAGTTTATCCTCCATGTTCTGTGTCTATGTTCATTACAAAGGAATAATCTTGCCAGTCTTTCCTGAAAGCCTCTGAATTTATTGTGGGGAAATGCTTTCTTTGCAATCTNTCATGACTCTTGCACCTCAGGTAAGTCTATAGAACCTGCCTGATTAAATGAAACACTTCCACAGAGGATTTCCTGGTTACCTAGTGACCCTCCCTGATGGATTCACGTTGACTTTGCTTCTCAGAGGGCTCTCCCTCGCCTGCTTCAAGGATCCTCATTGTCTATAGGCNNTTTGCAAGCACAAGAAATAAAAATGATGTTTCTCTTCAGTTTATTGAGATTTGTTTGATTTAATGTTGGATAAATTTGCCTATGAAATTTCACCTAAATGTCACCTCTCAAAGGGTTATGTACCAAGCAGTAGTTACTCACCAGGAAATTCCAATGGTGAGAAGCAAATGATGTAAGACTAGGAAAAATTAGGGGAGAAAGCCATATAGCAGTGAACTATTAATAACTTTATGAAAAATGACACAGTTTCATCATGAGGAAGAAAATATTCTTTTGCCAAGTTTGGAAAACCTTACATGTAAAGTTAACATGACGGTAAAGTTTAGAAGAGTGGTGGAAAACTGTTTTATACCGGACCTTCCTCTCACAGACTTGGTAGTACCTCAAATGTTAGGTGATCGATGCCAACATCAGAATTTANGAATAAAAGATGAGAACAGTTCTCTCCCCCCTCACTTTTCCTCACTTTGTCCACTCTAGAAGTNTCTCTATATAACATAATCTAAGTGANCTACAACTTGGTGACCAGGTTTTTAGGGTATGTGGGAAAGTGAGCAGATAGCAACCCAAATGGAAGAGGCATGGGACTGTCTCAGCTGTGATGGTGGTCCAAGGAGACCTTAGAGCTTGCAGGATGAAGCAGAGAAGGGGACTGTGTACGTTTCCTGAGTGGAATCTGTATTAATGAGCTGCTAGCATTTGCACACACTGATTGGTTGGTGAGCTTTGCTGACTATGGCTAAGCAGTGATACTCCCATAAGAAGTCAGAACTGTTAGCAGGGTATGGATGCACGATAAAGTAAACACACAGCTTTTTGCATGAACTTGAGCATTGAATATGTTAAAGATGAACACAATGGAAGTTAAAAATATCCCCCTTTTTTATTTCTCCACCACTTCACTTTGAAGGAATTGTCAGGCATTCTATCATTGTCTCGTTGGATGAGATTTGAGGTCCCTGTGGTTTATTATTTTTCAGCAGCATTTTTTCTAGTAAAACAATTTAAGAGAGCTCTTGACCATGGGATTAACATTACAAATGCTCATGCTATGAACGTGTTGCTATAAGTTAGTCTACAACTGAAATATGGGTTTTCAACATGTTGCATATAANTTTGAAATTGAAACACATAATCTTCGTTTAAAGAATTTAAANCTTGTTTTTAGATATTAATGTTGCCTCCTCCAAACATTCTGCACAGACAGTTTATGTCTCTGAGGACTGAGAGGATAGGCTTGCTTCAAACAAGATTAGGACCCAGGCCTCATTTGTGTTCAACATTTTAAACTTTCCTCTGCCTCTTGTCTAGAGCCGAGAGGAGAAGGAGAGAGCTGAGGGGCCTGTTGTTGGAGCAGTCAGTTTGGACAGCACGTCAACTGGATGCAGAGGTCAGACCTTTAATGGCTTGCCATGCTAGCACATACACATAGAACAATCACCAGCTCCCTATACTGCACTTCCTTGGGAAAGGGCTCCGAGTGAGGGTCATGTATTAACATCCACACAGGAACTCTGTCACTGTTACCAAACCCCAAAGACAAGGCTCTTTCAGTTTACAGATCCAGGGCTGGAGGTGAGGCTCAACCCGAGAGCGGGTCTAGGAGTAGAAAGTGTACATTCTTAGTCAGTGGAAAAGCACATGTTCAAGCTTTCTTTTAAACAGGAAGGCCTCGGTAGCAAAAATTGAGTGAAGNGTTCTGAGAGGAGAGATGCCCAGGCTAGACACACAGATATGCCAAGGGCGCTGCTGGGGCTGAGTGAGAGACCTGGGTCCTGGGCTATAACTCTCCTCAGAGAGGGCAGTACCCTGGCTTTGTACTTGGCCTGGGTGTGAAGAGACTTGCTTTGGCCTAGGAGGCCTGTCAGGGACAGCCCCGGCAGTTGCATGTGAGACACCTTAGAATCCTTAATCCAGGCCTATCTTTCCTTGTTTTAGATTATTGGAATTGCCTTTATTTACAGTCTCTATCTGCTTGGATATTTTTTTCCCCTAACATAATACATCATACCCTTTATTGCTAGATTATTAGCTTATAAATCCCCACTTTCACCCCATTTTCTTACTTTGAAATCTAGGGCATATCATTACAATAACACATTCAACTCCTTCCAGCCAGCACTCAGGACTTCTGAGAGGCTTCCATTCATCCAATTCCGTATTTTATTACTTTGAAGAAGTCTCCTCTGCTTCTCCCAGGTCTAAGATGTTTTATTCATGGCTTCCTTCCTTCCCAGCGCTTGTCTTTCAATCACACTTAGACTGTCCTTGCCTGCAAACTCCACCAATCACCCAACCAATTCTATTTCTTTTAGAATTCAGCCCCCATCTTTCCTGTGAATTCATTGCCTTGTGGCTCATCCTGAGTGTCACTGTTGCTGCCTCAAGAACTCTTCCTGCCCTGCTTGCCTTGCTCTCCTCCGCATTATTACAACACGAATGCTTGTTTAGCAACAACTTAGCTGCTTATTTTTTAATGTCATATTGTCATCTGAACTTTGATAGTATGCTGTCATCTAAGGCAATATGTCCGTATTTCCCTAGTGGCAGATGACATGCTGGGAATATTCATTTATACCGTCTAATTTGATTTTCACAAAGCTTACAACTCATGTGAAGTTTAAAAGGACTTTAAATAAGAGAAAATAAAACCTAACAGCAGGAAGTTTGATTAATTTTGATACATGTATAAAAGATTAATGCATTTATCATTGTGAGTTCCTCTATTTCAGCGTCTTCAACAAGACACAGCCATTGTACTAGATTCACAACAGTGACAGAATAATGGAGGTGTAATACAAATTTACATTTAAGCAGGGCATAGTGGGAGCATACCATTAATTCCAGCACTTGAGAGGCAGAGGTAGGCAGATCTCTGTGAGTTCAAGGCCAGCCTGGTCTACAGAGCAAGTTACAGGACAGCCAGGGATACACAGAGAAACCTTCTCTCAAACAAACAAAATTACATTTATATATTTTCTACCTTAAGTGAAAGTGCATTTATTTATCTTTTCAAAAGTACTAATTTTAAGGCTTTGTTATGCAATAACCTATACTTAATGAAGGTGCAAGTTAAAGACAATGTCACCAAGTTACAGGTTTGGAATCTAAAACTTTGACAGTCATCCAGGCCAAGCTATTTCGGCATGACACTGGATACATTGCTCTACCCNTGGACTTGGCTTCCTCTCCTGACAGATAAGATTAGATGATTGATTTCTTTCCAAGCGTGAGACTCTTCCACAGCTTTTACTGTACCCAGTGAGTTGTATGTATTAAAAAAGTCCTCAATCTTCCTTCCACAATATCACTCCATATCTCCACATCCACAGTGTGGTCCTTCTGTTGGGGACTTTGATCTGGGGACTAGAATGTGGCACTTCTGTTCTATTTTCTATCATACTGCATCAAGTGCCACATTATACTCTCAAAGTTCTTAAAAGCTACTATGAAAATGTTTGATTCTTTANTCAAAACTGTAATCATGCTTGTTCACTTAACCAGCATTCTTAAAGCCATAGCTGTCGTAATAGCTGGAGTCAAGTTACATGGAGAGTTCTATTTCCTCAGGTTCTGGGCATGTTTAAAAAATATATTGTTGTTATCATTTCCACTGCTATTAAAATATACTTAGTCATTATCTTTAGCAGAAGTAGAAATGAGAACAAATTCTTACTGTTTCCCTAGTCAAAAAAGAGAAGAAGTAGAAATTTATCAACTATGATGCTACATGAGAAATTTGCATTTGAAAATGATTTCTGTGCAAACTCTTAAATATACTCCTGGGGAAAGTTAAAGCAAATTTAGTNACCCTAGACTATTTCCCACTGNATGCTCAGTATGTTTTAAAACATTGATTTTTTTTCATTGCTCTTTTTAGTTCTTGAGAAAAGGGAAATGATGCAGGATGAGGTATGAGAAAAGTTAAAGGAAACAATAGTAATGAGTCACAGTTGAGCCTGTGTCTCATAGATTCCCATGTTTAGCAAGAATGCTGCAGCGGGTGATGAGAAAAAAAGAATCCAAGCTGTTTTCAAAAATAATAGTAGCCAAGAAGAAAGTTGAAATTTTAAGNAGCAAAATGAATTTCCACGTCATTACATACAGCCCCATTTCCTTGAATTATGGCCGTGTGAAATTGATTTCTCTGCAGATTGGATTCACTGGCAGTTTCCTTTCTTACAAAGCCACATAGTTCCTTTTCCTCCCTTTAAAGAGCAGAAGTACCCCTTCAGATTTATTAGCAGTCGTAACGTCCATCCTCACCGCGGGAACCAATCTGGTAGAATGTTTGCTTGCTGAGCAGAGGTGGGCTTTTGAGACCTCCCCACTTTCTTCTTTGACCTGCACATTTCTGATAAGGGAGGCAGCTGCTGCCCTAAAACAATGCTACCCAAGTTTACACTGGCAAGTAGCTTTTCCTTATTGGTGTGGAAACATAGCTGGGCCCTCTGTTTACTGGGTTTGCCATCAAATTTCTGAAATTGTGATCTGGCAAACAAGCATTTCTACTGATTATAAAATGAAAAGGTCCCTGTACTATAAAACCAAAACAGTCTTTCTTCTTGGGAACCTGGACCTTCACAAACATTTCTCTTTTTGTTGTTGTTGCTAGCCTTCTCTCATTTCTGCATGTGGATCTTGTTAGGACAAGGCACAGCACTGGAGAGATTTCTTTTCTAATCAGTATGAAAATTGTGCTGGCAAGATAGTTTAGTAGGTAAAGGTATTTGCTGGCAAGCCTGATGTCCTGAGTTCAATCCCCCAGGACCCACGTGATCTAAGCAGAGAACTAACTCTAAAATTTGTCCTTTGACCTCCACAGCCACTCTGTGGCACACTGTGGTATCTCTCTCTCTCTCTCTCTCTCTCTCTCTCTCTCTCTCTCTCT
>LZPO01044715.1:21702-37886 GCA_001675575.1 Neotoma lepida
ACACACACACACACACACACCACCACCACCACAACAACAAAATCAGAGTTTCTGAGTCTGAGGTTCAAATGTTGCAAGATGGAATATGATGGGGATGACCAAGGCTATCATTGGAGAGCTGAGATTCAGCATAACAAAACTTGCTGGGAATAACAACCCATTCTTGATAACTCAGAGACAATCAATGTAAGCTGAAAAGTGAAGACGAAAGCATTTCTTCTGTACTCCCCCAAACACAATTCTCCGATGCATAGAAAGGTGCATGTTGGAAGCAATAATTAAGTGTTTATCTTAAATGTGTTTACAGACTTGAGTGTAAGAAAATCAAATTATGAGTTCTGTTTTTAACATCTTAATTATCCCCTATTATACAGTGTCAATATGAGCTGGATACACAGAAATGAATAAAGAAGCATCCTNGGAAGTTGCCTAAATAGTATGTTTGCCCTAAGTCAACTGAGTTTCATGCATAGTTTTAGATTGTAAATTAGTAGAATCTTCAAGGAGGAAATTTGGTAATAAACATAAGGCTTATAAAATTGTCGATTCCTGTTGACCCAGGAATTCTACTTAAGAGAAACTATCACNAAACATTTAAAATGTTGGGAAAAGCTTTACGCATCACATGTGCATCACAGAAGTATTTACAAAGAATAAGTCAAGGTAAATATGCCACAGAAAGGGGAATAATTAAAAGAAGCCACAAGAATAGTTTCTAGTCATTAAAGTTTTAATCATGAAATGCTTATGTATTCTTAAGGGGAAACAGCACGCAATACTGGAAGGAAGCTGTGAAAATGAGTGAGAAAACTCTTACCCCAAGACAAGAGTCAAAGTGGTGAAATTATATATTCTTTTCTCTATATTCTTTTCTCTATATTATTGCAATATAAACCGTCACTACTTTTAGAAAAAGAAAGCTTGCACAATTGTTGACATGTTATCATCACTTTTTAAGGGGGATAGTTTGTATTCCCTGTTCCTTTCTGCTCTTCAATGGGCTACCAGCTCTCTTGAAACCTACTACTTCTGGAAAGGATTTTATAAGTTAAATACTGTGTCACTGAAGGCTTAGAAACTGCTGAGATGAAAATAGAAAAGTCAGCTTAAGCAACTACAGTGAAGAACATGTAGAAAGGTCTTAGAAAAGTTGCTTTAAGGGAAAAAAATAGTAGAGGTGGAAAGAAACTCTAAACCTCAGAAGTGTCTAAAACTGTAGCTGTCTAAGATAAAACATGCCTGTGCTAGAAGGCTGGGCAGCCCTCCGTACATACCTCATGTAGCATTGGGAACTTTGCACAGGAGAGAGTGATGACGCATGCTCAAGTCACCATCAGGCATATTGTCTTTACCAAGTGACTATGTTAGCCTGATTCTCCTACCTATTTATGAGGGACTAAAGTATCATAAAATCACTAGGCAGAGGTGAAAGAATTGACACCTCTTATACTCTGAATAAATAAAAGGAGGCTTTCTCATTGAAACTGTTTTAGGAAGACAGTGTTACCACTGGATAGAATGAAAGGTGATCTAAATAAAGTCACCATCATGTCATGGGTTATAAGATACTGCAGGATACTTTCCAAAATTTGCTCTGTATGTACCAGTCCCAAAAGATGTTCCAGTAAACAAAGCATTTTGGCTGAGAAATATACTACTTGCATGTCCTCTTTATATAACAGAGTATTCCCTTGAAAATATCATAGTAAAGAAAACCATTTGATCATCACTTCCCAAACTCATNAGCCCCTTCCTCATCCATGCCTACAGTGCAATGACTATTGTCTTGAGTAAAGTGAAACAAAGTTTGTTAAGTAGCAGTTTCTGATTTCAGAAGTCATTCACCCTATGTTCCAGTGAATTTCCAATGCATACTAACCGCAGGAGTCTGAATTATTTGAGTTGGCTATTTCAGGCAATCATCTTTAAGTGGTTTCAGACCATCTCACATGAAATCATAAATATACAGGAATCCTTTAGGAATGAATACGTCTCTCAACTCTTCTAGAAACAAATTTTGACTACCATTCCTGTGTACATTATACCTACACTTAATATTTGTCTCAGCCTCCCATGTCATTGTTACTAATCTTGATAACATGTATAGGTCCTTCCAGGGATTAAAGAGCATAGGCACAAAATGAGGCAGACTAGCAAAGGCCTGAATAGATTATTATCACTTACTAACTGCAGTAGCCAAAAACCTCAAAGNGAAGTGCTCTTCATGCCATAATGTATCATTAAAGTCATGTGGCATGACTTTTTGGAGAGATATAAAATCTGTCTTCCTAAACTTGGATGTCACTAAAAAACAAATGAAGGATTCAATACTGAAAAGATGACTCAATGGTGAGTAACACTTGGAGCTCTTTCGCAGTTCGGAGTTCAGTTTATAGCACCCTAATCAGACAACTCAGAATAAATCACCCTTAAATCCAGCTCCAATGGGAACCAATGTTTCCTTCTAGCATCTATGGGCACCTTTACACAGGTGACATAAACACACACACACACACACACACACACACACACAGAGAGAGAGAGAGAGAGAGAGAGAGAGAGAGAGAGAGAGACATACACACACATACACCTTAAAAAATTAAAAATCCATTCAAGTTCATCTGGATGAGTTAAATGAGTTTATTAGAAGTTGTTTTCAGAGGCAAGCATTACTATAAACAGCTGTAATCTTCTGAAGTCACCAAACTCATTTTCCAGGCTTCCATCTTGTCTAGCATTTAGCCACAGAATAACTGATGCAAACCTCTCTTCAGAGAACTGCATTGAACAATGACAAAAGACAAGTGAATATAGGCTAAGACAACATTAGATACTAACCAATATAGAATCTAGGAAAGTTCCATATTTGTGTACACTCTGCCCTTTCCCTTAGCAGGGTTCTGCTGCCTTTAGCAAACACTGTCTAGCAGTAGACGATAGAGTCTTAATCACAATCTGACAGGTAGAACAACCAAAATGAGGCAGCCTTAACATCCTGTTTGATGTAAATGAGGAATGCTTAAAGAATTGAGCCCCAAATTACAATTCAGGCAATGAAGGGAGAATTTACAACTGGAAAATAATAATATTATTAACTCTCCTATAGCAGCAATAACTTTCTGTATTTTTAATATGCTTTTCTCTCATGCCAAACCATGATGAACTTTTCTTATATCATTCATTCATCTTTGCTGTCAGTTTATGCAATTCTATTACTGTCCTCCATTTTGAACCTGTTTTAAAAATTAGTGTGCATGTGAGTGGGCCTGTTTGTTTGTATGTACACCGTGTGCATGAAGTACATTCAGAAGCCAGAAGACAGCAGCAGATCCCTTGGAACTTGAGTTACAGGTGCTTAACCAAGGTTCTTTACAACAGCAGTAAGTACTCCTAACCATTGAACCACCTGTACAACCCTATATCTTAGTTGATGTACCTTATTATTAAATTGCTTGCCCATCTTCTTTTAAATACAACTTAGGACCATCTTCACAGGGATAGCACTGGTCACAGTGGGCTGGATCTGCCCATATCAATCTCCCATCCAGAAAATATGCTACAGACTTGGCTATTGGCCAATCTAACGGATGCAATTTCTCAATTGAGGATTCCTCTTCCCAGGTGACCTTAGCTTCTGTCAAGTGAACAGAACACTAACCAGCAAGTCATCCTCTGGCATATAACAGTCATACCCTATTGTTGAAGACAGAACATACTTGAGTCAGAGCACACAGAAAAATCAAATTGGTACCAGCCTAGAAGTCTAATTTCTACTGGCTAGCTTCCATAGGTGCTAAAAAGTGTTATGCATACTACCAGAGGGGGATTAAAAATAAACATTATCCTTATCTGTGACTACAGTAACACCAGCTTGGCAAGACGTGGCCATTGGTACAACAGTGGCATGGGTGTCATGAGAGTAACCAGCTAATTTCAAATTAGATTCTTGTATTTAAGGACCACTCCACAAGACAGAAGCCATTCCTGACACTGTTACCAGGTCCAAGAACCTACAGCTAGATTGATTGGTCATGGGCTCTAGGAAAGAACTTGATATTAAGTATTAAGCTGATCCCTGTAACTTACCATTACACCCAAAAGTTAGTGCATCTTCCAACACTCATCAGAGAATCCTCTGTTTCTAGTAGATGGAGTTAACATGAAAAGGACAAGAATGATTATAACTATGTTCAAATAACTCAAAGAAGACAATGAATATACTCCAAGAGAACAGAATCAAAGATTAAATCAGAATATAAATACAAGATATGATAATAAAATTGAATAAAGATACAGAAATACTGAAAAAAAATAAAAATAGTTCTTGATAAAAAAAATTCAACAGATAGTAGTTGTCATCAATGGTTCACTTTTACTAATGCACCGGTCATCTGTATAAAAACAAAACGTATAAGCACTGTAGGTAAATGATTTATAAATGGGCCTAACAAGCATCTCAGAATATTCTACCCAAAGAGTAAAAAGTACACATTTGTCTAAGCTACCCATAGAACTTTCTCCAAAGTTAATCACTTATTAGGACACAAAGCAAATAAAAGAAAATTGAAATATACCATCATGCTTGTATTTTAACTGACCAGGAATAAAGCTAGTTCCATTAGGATTAAAAAAAAATCACATTAACAGAAATACATGTAATATAGATGTCTTGTACATTTATTTTTATAAATGGAAGAAATATAGTTATATGACATACAAATCTAAATTAATTACCTAGATATACAAAACTCATTGACAAAAATATGTAAATGATGCAATTTTTAATCCTGGGCTCCCACATTGCAACCTTATAAAGACTGTGTGGAAACATGATTCTGAGATTTATTCTTACATGNAATCAAATGACTTTCAATATAAAAAAAGATCAATAGCATATTATTAACTGTTCTACTATCACAGGGTAAAAATGTTTGCAAACTGAATAAGCTAATATAGAAGATATTTTTGTAATTACTGGTGAGAAGAGTATTTAATATAATTTTCAGGTTTTCTTCCTATCTGCAAACATATGTTGGTAACTTCTTATGCTTACATTATAAATACTTGGCCCTAATTTTGAAGGAAATGCTGTGTGGCATAAAAGATTCATTATGTGTGAGAAATCTATTTAAAAATGATGATCTCTTTAAAATGGTTAATAAGATATTTGCATTTACATTTGAAAAAGCCAGATACTCTCACTGAAATATGTAACATCAAAGCTCTACACAGATCAGAGGGTATGATTCCTTCTATCATCAGTTGAGCTATTGAACCTAAGTATCCAAGGAATTCTTATAAAAAAATAAAATTTCAGCATTTTCACACTTGCAAATTGTTTCTGAAACTTCATGATAATGCTGACACTAAAATTCAATTATACAGCTTCTAATTTAAGAATCTTGTACTGTCTACTGAATAAAAGCATATGAACAGTGTTGTTGCTATTATCAAAACCCCAAACCCTTTTTTTCTAGAAAACAGGTATGGTTTTTTCAAAATGGTGGGGTTTTTGTTTGTTTGTTTGTTTGTTTCTGTTTATTCAAAACTAAACTAACTACTTTGTTACATGCAGTAGGGATAGGTTCATGTAAGAAAAGTGTGAACAATTATAAAGTATTACATGGCCAGTCCTGATGGGGAAGTGAGACACTGTCCAGGACCCACCTTTCATCTGAAANTTGTTCTAGACAGCCCTTCGTAANAGCCATCCAGTGCTTTCCACCCCCAGAACACTCCTATTAAACTCAATGAGCTATTTTCTCCCACTTTTCTGTGTTCTATCCTGAGCATATGAATTGTTCTTCCTAGTGAAGCCAGTCCTCATGCAGAAAGAGGCAGAGATAACCTCATGACCCGTGGATATGGTGTGGCCAAGATACTAGAAGAGGATCAATCCAGGTGAAGACAGAGATACTAACATAGTGACCCGTGAGCAACAGAAGAAACGAAAGAGATGTCAGGTACCATGCTTTCTGGAAGAGAAGCATTAGACTGAAAAACATCTTATATGTGCCACCCAGTAAAAAAATTTCAAATTATGTTACCCACATACTCCTGGCTGTGTGGCCACCCACTGGAGTCTGGTCCACCCACAAGGGATAACACTCTTAGTGATGATTGAATCTTCCATTCCCAGCAGTTATCAATTGGCAATAGCTCCTCAGCTAGTGGTGGGACTTTGTGACCAATTCCCTGTCCCAATGCTGGCATTTTGTGGGGCTTGAGCTTCTGAGGGATTTGGTCATGATGTCACATGTAATCACTGTAAGTACATATGTACAACTTCTCTGTTGTGTCCAGAAAACACTGAGACAAAATAGCTACCTTTAACCTCATTTTTTTTCCTCAGATAAAGACACTGATCCTCAGTTTAATGTAGATTTTATTTCATATACAGCTGCCTGTAGAACTGTATAGTAGTTATTCATCTTAGTTTATTACATTAAATTTTGTGATAGCTCACTTGAGAGTCTTATGTGTTTTTATCTTGCCAAGAAATTGTTTGCCATTATATTCTGTCCACAGATACCTTCAGTAGATGTGATAAAGAGGTATTCCCTGGCATCATCTTGAAGAGTAATATTACTTATGAAAACAATTATTACTCATTAACATTTGATGAAGACAAGCTCTGTGTTCCTGAGTTCCTAATCTAAATGCAGCATCATAGGTAACTAACTCGAGCAATTTCANTGGCCTCTGAAGGTGTTTGCTTTTGAGTAACATCAAGGAGGCATTAAATGTGTAACTCATTTCCATTCTTAGAGAGCTTTCCGCAAATCTCTCCCACCTCTGTCTGGCAAATCACATCACTTTCTTGAAATCTTTCTCCATTGAAGTCTCCTTTCCTGATTTTATTCCCTCCCTGCTCAAATGGCTCCCACATATGTGTAAAGTACACGGACAGTATATAACAGGCGATAGTTATCAATGGATGTTCTAAGTCCTGTTGTTTTGCAAGCTGGGACCCACATCCAGGACCTTGTTTTTGCTAAACCACAAGCCTTTTATGATGTTCAGAATGTAGCTATTATCTTCACCACTATCTCTGGTCTCCCAGATGCAGACCCATCCATACCATTGGTATAATTTGGAACAGAAGTACAGAGGAACCCTTCACATCTGTTTAGAAGTGAGCAAGTTGCTAAATCAAGTATGTTCAATGTGCCTAGGAACAAGAATAAGATCTCATTCACCTTTAGTGCTATAAAGCATTCTTTCCTCAGTCTCTCTTTTGTGGTTCTTAATTGTAACCTTGATTACAACTCAGACTCATTCTTAATATTAGACAGGAAATAAAGTATATAATTATATTTAAAGTGCAAAATATTTGATATATGATATATTGTGCACCCCAATATATTGTGCACCCTAATAGTGTATCCTAATAAACTTATCTGGGCATTAGAAAACAAAATAGCTACTAGATTAGACATAGAGGCCAGACAGTGGTGGCACACATGCCTTTAATACCATCACTTGGGAGGCAGAGATCTGTCTGGATCTCTGTGAGTTCAAGACCACACTGAGAACAGAGCCAGGCATGGTGGCACACATCTTTGATCCCAGCACTCGAGATCTCATGTCTTTGCTTGGGAAGGACATATGCCTTTAATCCCAGGAAGTGATGGCAGGAAGCAGAAAGGTATATAAGGCAAGAGGACCAGGAACTAGAGGCTTTTTAGCAGCAGTTCAACTGAGACACTTTTGGGTGAGGACTCAGAGGCTTTCAGTCTGAGGAAACAGGATCAGCTCAGCAGTTGGCTAAGTAAAGTTGGCTGTGGCTTGTTCTGTCTCTCTGATCTTTCAACTTTAACCCCAATATCTGGCTCTGTGTTTTTTATTAATAAGACCATCCAGAAATTTGTGTTACATATATATTTTATTAAAATGTAAGTTAAACTCCACAAAACTATTCTGACATTGGGAAGGAATGGATGAGCAATGCTTTATTATGTGACAGGATGGATTAAAAACTTATAGAACTTAACAAAAGGTGAATTTAAATGAGCATAAGATGTAAAATATTAAACTATTTTCATACATACATTTAAAATTTGTTATCTAAATATTCAAGTATCTTAAAATTCAAACCAAAATGTAAGGTGCATTATTAGAGATATAATTTGCATATTAATCCTCATTATAATAGAAGCTAATTGATTTTAGCACCATGATAATCAGCTAAATTCATTCATTCATTCATTCATTCATTGTGAGTAATTGTGTATGTGAGTGTGTGTGTACATGTGCACTTATGTTTGTGAGGGAGGTAATCTTGTGTGTACATATAGATGAAAGTGGTCAATGCCAAATGTCTTCCTCAGACATTCTCCACCTCATTGTTTTTGAGACAAGGTGTCTCACTGAACCCACAGCTTGATGTTTGAGCTAGACTGGATGGCTATCAAGGATACAATATTTACCTGCCCCATCTATCCCCAGTGTTAACATTACAGGCCCATGCTTCTGCACCAACCTTTTATTTAGCTGCCAGGGATCAAAACCTGTGTTTTTATATTGGCACCGAAAGCGCTTTTCCTACTGAACTGTGTCTCCTTCCCAACTGTTCATCAGCTCAAGTATTTCAGATAACTAAAACAATAACCGTAGCTTTAAAAGTCTACCTAGTTATGACTATAAATGTAGTTGGTCTTCATTATTTGTAGAATTTGGGTGTACATACTTGTCTGGTCATTAGTGTTTCTTTCTGACCCTGAAAACAATCCAGCAATACTCTGAGATGTTCATGTTCAAAACTACACGTTTGGGCTGTTGAAAGTACGAGTTACCAGCCAAGGGCAAAGAAGGCAAAACTGTTATTTTTTCAGCCACCATATCATAAACTGGTAGCCNTTTGCAATATAAAGCCTGACACATGTGTATGTGTTTAGTCAGTGATTTTTACTATTTAAAATGGTTTATAAGCAGTGTGTGTAAACACTGTCTTACCTTAAACAAAAGAAGGCCAAGGTGTGCTTTTATAGTTCCAATTAGAAAAATATATGTGTATCCTACAAAGATTCCTTCAGGCATGAATTATGGTGCTTTTTTGGGGGGCTGTAAACTAAGTTTTAATGAGCAAAAGCTATATATTGAATAAGATGTCTCTAAGCACAAACACACACTTAAATGGTTATATATCAATTGGCTAGTAAATCTGTTGGGACCAGAGACACTTGGGAACCTATCCCCATATTTTGTACAGGAAAAATGATGCTCTATTGGATAATTCAGTGTATAAGGCAGCTTTATGGAACATAAACTATAATTTGAATCACATGTAAGACATAATGCCAAGACCTGCACATCTACAAATTTAAAGTAATTTGAAGAGTTAAATATTGTCCTGTGTGCTCCAGCCACTATGTGGAACCATTGCTAATGCCACATTAAGTGTTTAGTATTTTTGGAACCAGGAATCAAAGTGTGGACAGAAGTGTGAAAATAGATAACCATGTAGAAAAATCACTTTTTTTCTACAGACTGTAGCATGCATACATGTGAATGGAAGGAATTGAGGAGTAGGTGTCTTATCTTTTCCTTTACTTAACACATCTGCCCAACTCTTCCTCAGACTTAAATAAATGACCATCTTTAAATAAAGTAGTAGCTTCTTAAAATGTTTGCTAATATTCCAAAAGAGTTTGATAATGTAAGGGGAAAGATTGGAAATGTTTTCCTGAATTTTAAGAGGTATTTATCAAAAGAACTGAATAGATGTGTATTTTTGAATACTAAAATTTATTTTAAACTTTACTATATAAAAATACTTCAAATAAAATTGTCACACATCAAAGTTAACTGGACCCAAATGCCAGAGAAGGCAAATAACATGCCTGACTTGTTGCCCCAAGAGTCCGGGAAGGAGGGACCAGGACAAAGACTTCTTGCTGAGTTTCCAGAATGAGGACCTGGGAGAGACCCCCATTGTGTCCCAAGGGCAAACTTTTGGCACACGCATGTGATGTTCTCATCCATTCAGCTGTTACTTGTTCTTGTAATCTTTTTGCTCTATCTGTTCTTTATGTTTCTTATTCCTTCTCCTGCAGTGGTTTCTTTGAAATTAGACATTGAGAAAGTTAATACGTCAAGAAATTATACAGAGATTGAGACCCTTGCTGGCATTAGGGCTGTTAAATAAGTCTTGGGAAGAAACCTAATTGATGAACAGCCTTTTGAAGGATGGAATAATTGTATAAAATGGAGAATGCAGAATTATAGTGTGTAGGATGCAGTGTGCAGATGGGCAGAGTTTAAAGAGAAAAGCACTGAGAGTTGCAGAGATGACATTTAAACAATGGTTAACACACCAACCTGCAGCTCCATGGGAATATCTTTCTAAAGCTGAAAAGATACAGGACTCAACAGAGCAAATACAGTGTCTTAAGACTATAAGAGATAGATTGTTTCAAATTTACAGAAAAAGCATCAAAGAAATTGCAGCAAGGATGTTGCTAGGAGAAGCTAGCTTGTATTTCTGTGCTTCCTGAGAAACTGCAAGTAGGTGGCCTCTGGGGTGAGAACCTCAGATGTTCTGATAATTATTAACCTGCGAAAGAATAAGTGTTGTGCTTTGNCTTTTTCCTTTAGTTACCTGCCTGGAAATTTCTGTGTGCAATCAAAGCTTTTTGTAGAGCGAATCTTAAATGGTCTTATTAATAAAAAACTCAGTGCCAGCTATTGGGGTAAATTCTGAAAGGTCAGAGAGACAGAACAAGCCACAGCCAACCTCACCTTGCCAACTCCTCAGCTGATCTTGTTTCCTCAGACTGAAAGCCTCTGAGTCCTCATCTGAATGAATCTCAGCTGAACTGCTGCTCAAAAGCCTCAAAGCTTAAAAGGCCTCTAGTTTCTGGTTCTCACACCTTATATACCTTTCTGCTTCCTACCATTACTTCCTGGGATTAAAGGCATGTGTCTTTCTCAAGCAAGACATGGATCTCAAGTGTTGGGATTCAAGTTGTGTGCTACCATGCCTGGCTCTTTTTCCAGTGTGGCCTTGAACTCACAGAGATCTGGATGGATCTCTACCTCCAGAATGCTAGGGTTAAAGGCATGTGCTACCACTACCTAACCTCTATGTTTAATATAGTGGCTGTTCTGTTCTCTGACCCCCAGGTAAGTTTATTGGGGTGCACAATACTTTGGGGGACACAATATATCACTACAGCTTTTTGCTTTTTGCTTTGGTTACCTGCCTGGAAACTTTTGTGTGTAATCAAAGAGCACAGGCTGCATTTTGTTGATTTTTAAATAGAACTTTGGAAACTATGGTGAAAAACTCAATCATCTGTTGAATTATTTCATCCCTATTTCCTTGTAGTATTACAAAAAAAGACTGGAGTTGAGTCAGATCTGGAGAATGAGAGCAACAGAAAGACAGAAGAATGAGAGAATGAGAGAACGATAGAATAGAATAGAACAGAACAAGAGAAAAGAAAAAAAGAAAAGGGAGAAGGAGGCAAAGGAAACACACTTCTCCAGATCTGATAAGACTCATCAGCTTGCATAAATCTCTGTGTCCGAGAGTTTTTCTTTCNGCCTTCCAGATATCCCTGGTCTTTCAAGACCTACGAAAACTGCTGAGGCTGGTCCCCGGCAAACCCAAAGACTATACAAGTCAATGAACTTCAATATAACTAGAGTAGTCATGTGGGACTGAAGCTACAGAGCTTCTCATTGGATTTTACGCTTTCACTTTCAAAAACATTTTTATGCACATATCCTCCACCAGAGTTGAAGAATCTGTAACAGAGTTAGAACCAGATAAACAATTAGATTTTTATCATTTTTCCTAACTTATGTTCATTACCTGCATCAGTCCCTCTTCAATTCCCTACTATTTAGCCTTTCTTGTTCTTTTTCTCTNCGTGTTATACCTCACACCCACATGAGCATTTGTTTATATAGATATAAATAGTGCTGGCTAGATTCTGCATATGAGGGAAAACATGCATTTTTTTTCTTTCTCAGAATATGTGACTCACTTAATATTATAAATTCTAAGGTCATTCATTTTTCCTCCAAATTTTGTGATTACTTTTTCCTTTATAGCTGAAAATTATTCATGTGTGTGTGTGTGTGTGTGTACCANTTTTCATTATCCATTTATCTGTTGATGGAGAACTAGGTTGATTCCAATATATTGCTACAGTGAATAAGGCAACAAATTAACATGAGGGTACAAATATCTCTACAGTAGGGTATGGAATTTTCTGGATATATTCCCAGAAGTGAAATAGCAGGGTCATACAGTAGTTCTATTTTTAGTATTTAGAGAAATAGCCAAACTGGTTCCCACAATGACTGTATTTTCATCCCTCAACAAACAGTACAAATGAGTTCCTTTCTCTCCACATCCTCTCCATTATTTGTAGTCAGATTTATTGATGGTAGCCATTCTGACTGGAATGGTATTTCCAAATATTTTTAACTTGCCTTTCCTTGTTGGCTAGAGATATAGAACATCCTTTAAAATATTTTTGGCCATTTGTATTTCTTTCTTCCCTATCTTCCTTTTTTGTTTGTTTGTTTAAACTACANGTTCAGTTCACTTGCCTATTTGTTAATTGACAATTTCCTTTTTAATTAATTTCTGTAATTCTTTGATTCTGGATATTNGTCCCTTGTCTGAAGCGTGTAACACAAAAACGATTTCTTCTGTTCTGCAGGTTGTTCATTCTGCTGAGTGTTTCCTTTACAATAAAGATGTTTTTGTTGTTGTTTGTCTATTTGTTTAATTTTCATGTAGTCTCATCTGAACCACTAGGTGATATATTCAATGTTCTCTCATAATCCAATATCTTGAAGAATATCCCCTATGTTTTCTTTTAGAAGTTTCATTTTTTTAAATTAAGGTCTTTGATCCATTTTGAATGGTTTCTTGAACAAAAAGAAAGACTTGAATATAATTGCATTATTCTGAAAGTATAAATCCAGTTTTGACAGCACTGTTTGCTGAATGTGTAATCTTTTCTAGTGCATTTTTGCCTTTTTTGTCAAAAGTAAAGTAGGCATAGCTTTGTCTCATTATTTCTAGGATATCTGTTCTATTCCATTGATCTTCCTGTCTGTTTTTATGTCACTATCAGACTGACTTTATCACTATCGCTCTATGGTATAATTTGAAGTTCAATATTGTAATACCTCCCACATTGTTCTTACTCAATAGAAATTCTTTGACTATCTACGGTCTGTTTTTAGTTCCATATGAATTAGTATACTGTTTTTTTCTAAACTTGTGAAATATGATATCATAACTTTTTGATAAATATTGTATTAAACCTATGAATTAATTTTGGTGGTTGCCATTTTACCATATTAATCCTGCTAATCAAAGAGCATGGACTGTATTTCTACAGTCTAGTACGTTCTGTTATTTACTTTTACAATCTCTTGAAGTTTTCATTGTAGAGTTCTTTCATTTCTTTGATTAGATATAATCCTAAATACTTTATATTTTGATAGAGTATTTCTTCACTTATTTGTCTAAGACTACACTGATTTATAAAATAAGATATGTATATATATATATATATAAATTCTGAAACTTTATTGTGTTTATTAGGTCAAATAGTTTTTATTTGACTTGGTGGGGTTTCTTAAGTAAAGAATTATGTCATCTACAAATAGGAATAGTTTGATTTATTCCCTTTATATTATTACATGTTCTATGTCTTTCTCTTGTCTAACTGCTATAGGCTAAGACCAAGCACTATATCAAATATGAGAAGAGAGAATGGACATCCCTGTCTTATTCCTGATTTTAGAGGAAATGCTCTCAATTCCTNTTTGTTTAGTTTTGTCTATAGGTTTCTTCTATATAGCCATTACTATTATGAACTATGGTCTATCTATTCCTAAAGTCTCTAGAACTTTTTATCATGAAGGCATGTTAAATGCCTTTTCAACATTGATTGAAATAAGTATGTGGTTTCTGTCCTTAGACATTTACATCTTACAAGTTTGTGTTGGCAGTACTTTAATACATTATTTGAGATAAGAGATGAAAATTGAAAGAAATTTCGAACCAAAGAAAAGGGGCTTCTTACACAGGTGTAAACATGGTAATACTTATAAGTTTCAGAAAGTGTTCGTCCTCAGAAATAAGTCTCCCAGGTGGCCTTCTATTCCTCACCCATGCCTGAATCTGGGAGAAGCAAGTAGTTTCCTGGCTGTATGGCAGTGAAGAGGAGTTCAGAAACTCGGGCTTGTAATCTTCTTTCTACCCTGGGGACAGCCCCTCAGATCTGTGTTGCTGATGCTTGCCCTTGCTGATGTCTGCAGCTTCAGTTTGCATTTCACAGTGATAGAGTCTGGGATTTCATTTTTCTAGACTTTATTTATCAAGTCCCAGTAGAATTGGACAACTAGTGTAACTGCTACACCAGTTTGTCTGTCTGTTCATTCTATTTTTCGTGTCCTTTTGCTTGTTTCTATTTTCCTCTGTTTATATCTTTTGCATTTTTAAATTCTGATGAAATACAACTACTATGGATTTTGTAATTAATGGGTACTTTTTCTCTATTTTATTCCTGGGAAGTAGTTATTTCAAATCTATCATTTCACATTGAAGCTTGTTTTCAATTGTGCTAGAATAGTTTAAGAGAAATTCTTTGCCTATGGAAAATCTGACTCATGACTACACAGTGGTTGGGAGATTCAGTCAAAAGTTATTTTCACTATGGGTGATGAGAATAGGAAGTATTCCCATCCCTGAGCAACTTATATGAGGACCTTGGTGCTTAGACAAAAATTCAAGTAATACTTGTTTGTGCTTCCAAATGCTCTCAGGCTCTCAATATCTCTTTCTCTCTCTAGTGTTCTCTTCTGCTCTTTCTCTTTCTCCAGTTCTTCGGACTTGGGCTCTTTATATCGGAAATCCCATTTTCCAAACCCTAGAAATACCCACAGACTCTGCAAGCTTTACATACCCAAACCCCATAGTGTCATTATGCATTGGGAAATTCCAGGTGGTAGGTTGGGACAGTCACAAAAAGCACTTTCTTAATATCCCTTTCTCAGGGACCTAAGCCTTGATATGGCCGCTATCCTGACAGAAAAAAAAATTCATGAATTTTGTTCAGTTTTCTAATTGTTTGAGCAGGCAGGGTGCATTCAAACCCGTACTCTGTCGTAGCTGGAAGAGGAACTTGAACCTCATTTCTAATTGTAGAGTAAACCTTAATTTTCTTTAGAAATTGAATTTTGGGTCTCTATGGGAAGATGAGGGAAATAACATTTGCTATATGGTTATTAGTCTCCCCTCAGTGGTTTTCTCTACTTCCATATAAATGAAAGCTGACTTTGCCTTCCCANAGGGCCCTCCTTCTGCCCATCTCCCTACAGTTATGGTGCCATTGCATAAGGATCACTCATCATATTACTGTGCAGCTTTCTGAAGCTCAAAAAAATTGCAGAGTTTTGAATGAAACACTGAAATGAATATTGCGTTTTTTTCTTGCATGATATTTCTTCATTGCGGTTCTTCAGGAGGGCAAATTAAAATCACCAATTGAATATTCTTAGAGAAGATACTCAGGCTCTCCAGACTGAATATTCTGTTTCAAAACGACTACAGAGTTCAAGTTCCCATAAGTCTAACACTGTGTACACCAAGGAATCACTTCATATTTTCCTGGGTGTCTGTTGGGTGATCTGTTGTTATCTTTCTGTTTCAGAACTGTCTTTGAGTAGGATTTCCATATGGTAATCACAAAGGTCTGATATTAGAGTTATGTGAGACTTTTTCTGGGGACTCTTGAACCAAGTTTTTACTCACTCTAGATAGAGAAGCAATGGATAGACAAAAATAACGATTTTACAAAAATCCAATTTGGCTAATCAATGAAATCATTGGTATTTTATATATAGGATAATGGGTGAGAGGTTACTTACAGGAACATGGATGATTCAAATCACCCCATTCTCTAAGGAAATGGCATCATACTTCCCTGTCATCTTAGTCGCATGCATCAATACCAATACTGATACTGGTGTATGCATCCATGGCCATTTCAAAAAGGCACCCCACCACCTAACACAGGTGTGGTGGTATTTTATCTATGTCTCTCAATAAAATTTATCTGAGGATCAGAGGAACAAGGTCAGCGGTTAGCTTTGCAATGTTAGCACGTGCCCTTAATCCTATCATCTAGCAGGCAGGGTCTGTCTGGATT
>LZPO01044715.1:38371-48751 GCA_001675575.1 Neotoma lepida
CCCCATACCAGACAAGGTGACTACTCCTGAAAGCAGCATCCCTGGAGATCTCTGAAAGACTTGCAAGAAGAGTACAGGCCAGATTTTTCTCTACCTGGAATTGTTTACTGACCCAGTAACCCTGTGGAAAAGCCTCGTGATCCTTTTTAGTTTGAGGATCTTCTTAAGACTTGTAAGTAGTTCACTCCCTGAGTCTCATGGACCTGTCTCTCTCTCCAGAACGGAAAATTTCAATTTAGGGTCATTTTCTACACAAAGATTAGTGACTAAATAATCATACCATATTTTCTTAAAGATCACTGAATGCTTTTAGTGATTTTTTTTTACATTTGAGATTTTTAATTCTCTTTTTCAAAAGGAAAGCCTATTGTAGAATATTTCTAATTCATCCTTTTTTATTTAAATAGTTGGCAACTCGTATTCCCCAGGGCAGNTCAGGTAAGGTATTTTCTTCATGAAAGCCTAGATTGACAACAAAATAAATAAGATTTATCCACTGTAAAATCTAAATAACAAGAAGATTATAGGTGAATCTTTTATTTGGTGACATCTCACCTAAGTAATGAAAATGTATAAATTAATTCGTGTATTTGCTGCATGGTAGGTACTTTTCCTTCTGATACAAATCTAGATTTGCAAGAAGCCTAGTTCTTATAGAAATCTAACAGATCGAACACGATGATGATTGGTGAAAGCCAATAAAGTTGACAAAAAAACACCATTTTATCAGTAGAAACAAAACCTTTCAAATATCTTCTCTGAGTGAATAAACATCTAAAACATATTGAATGTGACTTAATGCATTTCAGCAACAAACTAACATGTCATAACGTCTAACTACAGCAATGAAATCAGCAGCCCCACAGGTATTCATTCCAGATCTACATTACATCTCAGACATGGAGTTTGATTTTAAACAGTCTCTGAGATGTCAGAAAATGCTTTGAAATTACAGTTTTGAATTGCTCAACTTTTGTGAACATAATGGGAAGATAAAGGGAGATGCTCACTTAAAACCTTAAAATTACATTACTTTCTGTGAAATAATAGGCAGTAAGTAAAGAGAAATGTATGTCAACAAACTTAAACAGACAAACTTAAACAGACAAAAACATTCTCAGGCCAGAAAATCCTTAGTAATCTGCTGGATTGCATTCAGATGAAGAATTATGTTGGGAAAACTGACTGAATTTACCAATTGTACTATTTCATACAATTTTACATTCATAATGCAAATACAAGGAAAATATGATTTTTTTCTGTTTTTCTTCCAATAATATACTTCCACCTCCCAGTTAAGTCAGACACCAGGAGTAAATAAAAGAAATAAAAATGCAATGAATACAAACCTATTTACAATTAAAGAAACAATTTCAGGAGTGAGTTAGCATATTTTGGTGTTAAACACTGTAGTGTTTGGGAGTTAATTAACCATCTGGTGAACTTCCTGTTGGCTCCATGGTTGTTCATCAAGTGATATTCTATGTTAATGACAAGTGCCTTCCTTAGACTTTACAAGAATTTGACTAACTGGTTGTTTTTCTTCTCTCCTTTCTAAAGCAAAGCATAGAGAAACATGTAAATTTCAAGTTGCATTCATTTCAGAGTACATATTTTCTGGAGAACAATCTGTGGATTCCTGGAGTAGAGATCTGTAAGTAAAACAGCTTATTACTGTAGATTAATATATTGTTAATTAATTAAATTCATTAAACAATCTATCAAATGTATTTAGAATAGTCTGCTTCCTAGTAATTCTTTAATGAGTGTGAGATGATTTTTAAATCTGAAGTTATGTTGAACATCTCATTTTCGGCAGTTTCTCAAATGTNACTCTCATGACACCTAACATTGCTGTGTGTAGTAAATGAGACAAATGTTTAACTTAATGTTACTGATCATCCTGTTCTGTGGATGCTTTAATGCCCGCAGATTTACAGACAAGTTGGATGATGTGTTGAAGTTATCTTCCCTACTGCTAGTGGTGCTTATGTTCACATGTGTTTGGTACCCATGACCAGTGACGCTATCCAACGCTTCACTACCAGTAAAGACATAGTAGGATAGTGTTCAGATCTAAGACTTCTGATTCCAGAGCTCATCCTTTCCTTCATTTGCTGTGTCATTGTTATCTAATTTTACTCAACCTTCTAAAACTCAATGTGGGATGGTTCATATTTCCCAGGTTGACATGCATGTCTTATTAAAGAAAAATCTTTAATTTTGAATCAGACAAGTTCGAAGTCCAAACCTGGAAGAGGAAAATCTCCAGTGANTTAAATACCATTAATTTTTTATTATGCATATATGGTAAGTGGTATTTTTCATAAAGTCAAGAAACATATATAAACCACCATACATTTTCTTTTGCCAAATGAACTCTTCCCCCATTTTAACCCACTAGCAAAGGCTGACTATNTCACACCCCACATTTTTAATATATATAGTTCATGAACATGTTTGAGAGGTTATGTATTTCATGAATAGGGAGATAGGTAACAGCTTTCTCTTGACTTAATTATGGTACAATTGAGAAGTGTTGTTATAGTCAGACTTTTTGATCAAGACCACTGACTCCCAAATAATGACATGGAGANTTATTACTAATTTTAAAAGCTCAACTGATAGCTTAGGCTTGTTACTAACTAGCTCTTACAACTTAAATTAACCCATTTTTATCAATCTACTTTTTGTTTTATGGCTTTATTATCTTTACTCTGTACTTCCCATACTGCTTCCTATCCATTTGGCTGGTAATTCTCCCCTTCTTCTTCCCAGCACCCTGTGTGCCTGAAAATTCTGCCTAGCTATTGGCCTTTTTATTAAACCAGTCAAAATGATACACCTTCACTGTGTGTAAAAGAAGATTCCACAACATTTCCCCTTTTTGTCTAAATAAAAAGGAAAGATTTTAACTTTAACATAATAAAACTATAAACAATGAGAAAAATTATCATTTAAGAATTACATTCACAATGTCCAGTCCATTTTTATTTTGCAATTTTGGAAAAAAATACTCCNTTATTTATCCTATCTTGGTGATCCCAAAATTCTGTACCTAATTTACCTTTTGTCATAACTAAGGAAAACTGTAATTATCTAGTCTTCAACTCCATCAAAGATCCCAGAAGGGTATAATATTACCTGAGTAAACAGGAAGTACAGTGCAAGCAACTTCCAAAACGACAGAGACGTCTGGCTTCTTGGACAGTCGCCCAGATTCTCTACAACATTAGGGCATCTGTCTTTGGCCTACAAGCCAAGAATATCTGAAAGACTTTTCTATGAAGCACGAATTTTTAAATGACTGTCCTACCCTGTCTTAGCAAAGTTTGGCAGTCACTTTCTTTTGTGTCCTGCTGGTCCAGTTTAGACAGCATACTGTCAGTAGTCAAAGCAAGGGCAGGTTCTTGCTCAAATGACCAGCTTTTGGATTAAAAAAAAAAAGCATACTCTATATGGAGGTTCTTTGATGCTTTTCATCTGTTTTTGAAGTATATTGGACCTACTAGGAACAAACATGTCTAACTGTCAAGAAAAGCTTGATATTATTAAAATATCTTAAATGCCATATTCTGTAGGTGTTTNAAGTGTTTGAAGACAATCTATGTATCTAAAACATATCTCTCTATGACCTTGAAAACATACCTAAGATGACTATAAGTTTGATTGTTATAGATGACTAACTTCTAACCTGTATTTTAAAAATATCCTAAAGAGCTTTTAAAGACTAAAACTTTACATTGTACTTTTAAATGAGCTTAATAGATAACAATATCTTAAACAAGAATGGAAATGTATATACAGTACAACAAAAATAACATTAAATTTGTGTCAATATACAAAAATCCATACCATTGTAAGATATTTGAGATTAGTAGTTGTTTTCTTAGTTTGAAAGTAGATACAATAATCTACCCATTTATCTTATCATTTCTATATCGTATCCCCCCTTTTCTCTTCAGAAGGAGATTTCTAAATCTAATATCCTTTGTTCAGTTTTTTCCTGACTATTACCAGTAAGAACTTGTAACTAACCTCCCTAAATAATGACTAACATCATAACTCATCAAAAGACCAAAAACTACCCACTCCATCTCTTGGTAATGTCACTGTTGTCTTCTCTAGACTGCTTCCTGTTGTCAGGGGCACTGGCATCTTTAAAGGACCCTGAAAAAATTAAGGTAATGATCAAGTCCTGGGGGAGCTAGCTGTTGTCCAGCCTTGGTGTGATGAAATAATGCAAGGCTTATCTAAAGTTTTGGCTGGCAATTTCCTTTCTTCTTCTTGCCAATGTACTGTGTTCCTGAAAATCCTGCCTAGGTATTGGTCATTCAGCTTTTTATTAAACCAATCAGCATGACACACCTTCATAGTATACAAAAAGACTATTAGATAAAAAGGAGAAATGTTGTCAAATAATCTTTTTTTACACTGTGAAGAAATATCATTGTGATTGGCTTAATAGAAAGCTAAATGGCTCCTAGCTAGGCAGCAGGTATAGGCAAGACAGCCAGAAACAGAGGATGCTGGGAAAAAGAAAAGCAGTGTTGCCAGGAGACACAGAGGGAGCAAGACATGCTGGAGGACAGGTAAGCCAGGAGTCATGTGACAATACAATAGATTAATAGAAATGGGTTAATTTAAGTTGTAAGAGCTAGTTAGTAAAAAGCCTAAGCTATGGACGAGCTTTTATAATTAATAATAAGTCTCCGTGTGGTTATTAGGGAGCTGACAGGTGGGACAGAGAAAGCCTAGTACATGCTGCAGTTAAAATAGTCTCAGGCAAGGCCTCCCATGGGGAGTCAGCAGAGCCTGGTACATTCAGTTGAGGCAAGTCCAAGCTCCTCTCCCTGCACCAAAGCTGTGTAAGGTGTCCCACCATAGACACTGGGCTCCAAAAAGCCCACTCATGCACCAGGGGTGGATCCCGATCCTACTGCAAGGGGGCCCCCTAAACAGTTCAAGCTAAACAACTGTCACCTATCCAGAGAGCCTAGTCCCATCCCATGGACTGGTATTGGAGGATGTGGGAATCAAGGGTGGAGGGGTTGTTGGGTTGCAGGGGATAACTGGGTGGTGGGAGGAGGGAAGAGAGGGGGATCTGTGGTTGGTATGTAAAATGAATAGAAAATTTCTCTTTTTTTCATTTCTTTTTTTTTCGTTTGTTTGTTTTTCGTTTTTGTGTGTTTTTGTTTGTTTGTTTGATTNTTTGTTTTTCGAAACAGAGTTTCTCTGTGTAGCTTTGGCGCCTTTCCTGGAACTCACTCGGTAGTCCAGGCTGGCCTCGAACTCACAGAGATCCACCTGCTTCTGCCTCCTGAGTGCTGGGATTAAAGGCGTGCGCCACCATTGCCAGGCTGAAAATTTCTTAATGAGAAAAAAAATAATTAAACTGAGTAGAATTAAAAAATATATATTCTTAGTTAGACGTTGAGTTGGGCCTATAGGTTTAGAATCTGCAGAGATGATTAATACTGCTGATTTCGTTAAAAATCAAAAAGATATTTTACAGACTTGTCTAAAATACATTATTTTAAATGTTTCTTTTTCAGAATAAAAGGTATCTGAGTCTTAAATGTTCAAAAGAAATAGAAAAAAAGCTTCCTATGTTAACATTTGAAATTTTAAGAAAACAAAGGAAGGTAAAGAAACATGATCTTTAATCCCACTGTGTTTCTGATCTGGGGATGAAAACAAACTATTGGTGGAGAGAGAATCAACCATCAGTCATATCANTGGAATGTCCAGCGATATGAAAAGCTAGGATTGGGGGATTTTAAAGGATTGAGAAAGGATGGAAACTCTATGTGATGCATAGAATTTTTTATTTAGGGATTTTCAGCAGCTCTGTTTTTCTTACTGGTATAACAGCGTCATTGAAGTGGTTCTCTTTCACCCTACGTCCTCCTACTTCTCAGAATAAATCTACAATCCCANCTTCAGAGCAGGATAATCTATTGTCAAGTCTGGTTATTTTAGCAGACATTGCATTTTAAAATATTCACAAAAGCAGATTCCTCTATGAACAGCTAAATGAGATCAAATGACCTAAGATATTAAAATATGACTAGAATTNTAATAAAAAATAAGCACTAGAAGTGTAGGTGTTGATAAAAAAAAATAACCATCAAAGAACACAATGAAAACTTCTCCTATGGCCTTCCTTGTGCAATGCATTTAATTACGGAGAACTTCACACCACCAGAAAGGCCTAGAACAGTAAATTCCATGGATCCTCACCATGGGTTGCACCCTGAGTTTGCACTGGATGGCACTAGAGCTGAACTGTGAAGTATGGAGTATATNTGCTATAGCCACTTTTGTGAAAACTTTGTGTGGTTCTGTGGGTGTGTGGGTTGATAAGTCTTCCTAAAGAGTTAGTCTATATTTCAATGGTATACTCATTCCAGCTTTCACTATTCATATTCTCATGGGTATGATGCTATCCACTGGAGAGTGGTCCATCTACTAGGATCCACGTCATTAAAGTAGATTCTCTCTCCTCGGTAGCCATCAGCAGTCAACAGTCCCTCAGCTAGGAATGAGGCCTAAGGAATCCATTTCCCCTTTGTGATGGGCTGGTGACTAAATAGCTCTTGTGCATGTCTAGTACAGAAATAAAGAATGCAAATTTGGGTGGGGTGGAGTGTGTATCTTGGAGGAATTAGGAGTGAGTACAGTGTGTGAACATGATCAAAATACATTGTATGAATGTATGAAATCTTCAAACAATGACTAAAATATTGTATTATGAAGGTTTTTCTACTTATCAAAGTGCTCCATTTCTTAACACAGATATATAAGAAGTTACCTATAAATAAGCACATAAACTGACTGCCTTCATGTGGTAGAGAACAACTTGCCATAGACTGCTTTTCTTTTATTCACATTTTTTCACCTTTTTCCAACTTGTGTGATATGGTTTTCATGTGCATCAAATGGTTCCCAGATATGACCATATTCAGATTGTTTGANTCTCATTTCTTGAAGCCCTGACCATATAACAATGCTATGAACTCTCTTACAGATCCAGTTCATGACCATAATAAAAAAAAAACTCAGTGCATTATAGGGACTTAACACATAATAATTAGTTTAGTTTTGTAGCAAATTAAAAAGTGTTTATTGTCCCCACTTATAAGGAATGGATATTCATTAATATAAAGAAACATACTGTGTACCCTCTATCTGGTTCAGTGCAAGGAAACACAGATTTATCTTATGAATTCTATTATCTTTCCACACACTTCATATACTCACCTCTGTTTTCTAGAACTCTTTCTCATCNNTTTGGGGAGTTTGGAGAGATGGTTCAGTGGTTAAGAGCACTGATTGTTCCTTCAGGGGACCCAAGTTCAATTCCTGGCACACATGGAAGCTCACAAACATTTGTAACTCTAGTTCTAAAGCATCTAAGACCATCTTCTGGCCTCCACAATCATCAGGCAAACACATAGTGCATAGACATGCAGGAAAGATACCAATACTCATCAAGGAATTTAAAACATNAAACATAAAAATTTAAAACTTTAAAAATCTATTTGGAGAGAAGGAGATGAANTTAGCCTTGTGCCACGTTGTCTAGAAATTAGAACTACAAGCAGTTAGATAATTANTCACAGATTTTGAGCTAATGAGTATTGGAACTCCTTGATGCTTAGCACTGNCTGAANATGTAATAGATCTCCAACTCAACATGTTTTATTACAAGCAAGAGTAATATTCAATCCCATGCCCATCACTGAATTTGGCATTATACCTTATGGAAATGGAGAAGAAAATTAAATCAAACTCTATTTAGTAAAGTCAGATTTTCTTTTATTTCTGATTATTCAGGTATGGGTAAACAAATATTTCCATTATCTATAATCTATAAAAATGACCATCAATAAATGAAGTTATGAGGACCTTGTAGAAGCCTAAAAGTATTCAGAAGAGGAGCTGGGGAGTTTACAGAGACCCAACCCCTTGCAAAGCTCCCTCACAATAGCAAAGAAGCAGACAGCCAAGTACCCAACACCTTTTTGTTCTGATATCAAAGGCATTTTTCAAGTTCTTGTCTGTCCTACTTAGAGTATGTGCGTTATTCACTTCCTTAAAACACAATTTCTTAGGAAGCATCTTCACAAGAGGCCTTTGGCTCATTCTGCTTTAACATGAATAAAACTTTGACTCTTCTCCCATCAGATCTTTGGCTGCTCCCTCTGAAAATGTTACCACATCTGGTCCTTACCTTCCTCTGTAACTTCAGATTCTGTTTTTGACTACTTTGGTATTTTANTCTTTTGGAATTTTCCCCCATCATATTTTTCATAAAAGCAATGAAAGGAAAATAATGACAAAGAAAGAAGAGATGGAAGAAAATTGAGCTAACTTCCGATTTTTAAAGAGTTCATTNTATCAGNAAACCCAAACCTAGTGATAGTTGCATAATGCTTTTTGTCAGATATGCAAAATGANGAGTCCAAATTAGTATCTGTGTTTACAGATGAATAATTNTGTGTTCCACATCTATTACTAAATGAGTGGCTTACTCAGACATGAGACTTGAATCAGTTGGTTTTCAATAGCTGCAGCACTGAGAGGTATGATATAATCATGTATTCAATCAACAAATTATTACTGACCTCCTTGTATCCATGATTCAGATGTTAGGCCTGCAGAAATCATTAACGNTTCTGACATAATGATCTTTTTTNCCCCTTTTCCTAGTAGTCAGACACACTAAATATATTATATCACACACAAAATCTATGTTGAAGTAACAGGACAGAAAAAAAGACATAATGTAAGTAATTCTTGGTTTTGTAANGTTAAATTACACATGGTCAGTTGCCTTATACCAAAATGGATAATACCATCCATTCCATTCCCTATGTTTTGTGCTCATTTTTTCTCAGCCTGTGAAGAGATCATGTACTGTGGTTGGACAGAAAGGTGAGCTGGTATTGNGTAAACTCCAGTTTTGTTTTGTTTCTGGTGTTAACTGAATTCATATCACTCTATTTCCCTCTTCCTTCAAGTAACAAGTGTAAACAATTCATGTATTTTTAAAATTCTTTTTATTTTTGAGATTATAATATAACTAAAACATTTCTCCCTTTCCTTTGCTCCCTCTAAGGCTTCGAATCTAAGCCTTCCCATATACCTTCCCTACACTCCTTCACATCCATGGCCTCGTTTTTCATTACTTGTTACTGTATACATANATGTATACATATGTGTATTCCTACATATAGCCTACTTGGTCGGTNTAATGTTATACTTACATATGCTTTCNGGGCTGGGCATTTGGCACTGGACAAACAATTGGTGAGCTTTTCCCTGGGGAAAACCCCCTCTCTCGCTCTCAGCTTTTCTCCTTTGCTTGTAGTCCACTATGCACAATTGAGACCTCATGAGTTTTTNTCCATCTACTTTGGCATGTCCATTGGTGTTGCCCTTGTTCAACTCATGTTGATGAGACTTTATGGATGTAAATTCTGACATTAGTAAGAGCTATAATCTCACACCAAACTCTCTGATCCTCCAACTCTTACCATAAGTGGCCTATGCAAAGCACATAGTGGAGACCTTGAATTAGTAAGTGGTTAATAGATTATGAATATCAATTTTTTCCCTCCATCTTATCTTTTTTCTTCTTTGCACCACAAAAAGCAATTACAGAGTGATATCCAGCATCTGAATTTGACTNAACTTTGTTACATTAGTAATCCCAATATGTACCAGGCATGTGGAGAACACAAGAGATGTGAGAGAACAACACAAAGAAAATTTTTAATTTAAAATATTTCAATAAGTTTTTCTAAGCTTAATTTGAAAGATTCCTTTTTATTTATTTTTTTGAAAATTTCATAAATGAATAGTATATTTATATTATTTAACCACTTTCCATCCTTTCTCTAATTCCTTCCACGTCCTTCCCTCTTGCTGTCAAATAAAACTCTTATTCTTTAATTATAATTGTTATGTATATATGTATGTATATGTGTATATACATATGTGTATATGTATATACATGTATATGCATGTATGTGTGTGTATGTATGTATGTATGTATGCATGTATTAGGGCTTTCAGGTAAGACCTTGTGGTGCATGCCTTTAATCCTAACATTCAATACTTTGGAGGCACAGACAATAGGATCTGTGTGAGTTCAAGGCCAGCCTGATTTACATGGTAAATATTGTACATTCCAGGACCGTGAGGGCTATGTAGAGACCCTATCATAACCTCTCCCCACCAAATATTAGTTCTTTAAGGGTTTTACATAGTATGTCCTGAACAAATCTACCTTTCCCCCAGCTCCTTCCCTACATACCCAGCTTTGTATTGCTTTTGTTTAGGTCCTTCAAGAGTAATTTGTTCTATGGAAAC
>LZPO01044715.1:61691-76271 GCA_001675575.1 Neotoma lepida
CAAAGCTACACAGAGAAACCCTGTCTCAAAAAAAAAAATGGCTACAAACAAACCAAGCTAAGGACAGGCTTTCCTAAGTAAAAATAGATCTCCAAGAATTTGTTTGGGAGCTGGGTGGCTCCCCCAAAAGAATTAAAATAAAAACCCAATACAATGTGTGGTTTGTAAAAGATAACTGTAACTAATGGCTCACTGTGTAGAATTGGCTGAGTTGTAGAGAAGCCTGGAGAAAGCAGTGTCAGTTAACATACATTATATTATAGTCATTCATATGAGAAGTGATGGTGACTCCTAATAAGAGAGTCATTCCTTGGAGAAAACTGATTTTTCCTTTCCCAACAGGTATCAATTAGAAATACCTTTCAGTTAGAGGTGGGAATTTCTTATCTACTTTTCTTTCTCAGTAGTGGAATTTTGTCTGGTTTGAACCTCTTGAAGTCTTATGTGTGAACAGTAACCACACTCTAGGGCAGACCCCATGCACAGGAGTAGCTGGCCAACACAAAATGAACTCCATTTTCTATAGGAATTTTGTTTTACTTCTGTCTTGTGTATATGTGTTTATATAAATCTTTATTCTAGCAATTGAACTTTCTGGTGTATCCTCTATTATTTTATTTATTTATATTAATTAATCAATTAATTAATTTTCCCAGCCTGATCATAGTTTCCCTTCCCTGCCTCCTCTCCTGTTAGGTCTCCCCCCAACTTCCCTCACTCCTCAACATCCCTCTCCCTTCCCTTNAGAGAAGTGGGGGCTTTCCATGTATATCAGCCAGCCATGGAGTATCAAGTAGCAACAAGACTAGGCACCCCCTCTCCTGTTAAGGCTGGACTAGGCAACCCAGCAGGAGGAAAATGTCCCAAGAGCAGGCAACAGATTCAGAGACAGCCCCCACTCACTCTGTCCAGAGTACTACAAGAAGACCAAGCCACACAACTGTAACACATGTGCAGAGGGTCCAGGGCAGTCTCATGCAAGTTTTCTGTTTGGCAGTTCAGTCTCCATGAGCCCCCCTGAGCCCAGGTTAGTTGATTCAGTGTGTTTTCCTGTGGTGACCTTGGCTGGTCTGCATCCCATAATCCTTCCTACTCCTCTTCCACAGGATTTTCTGAGGTCCAACTAAGGTTTGGCTGTGGGTCTTTGCATNTGTTCCCATTAGTTGCTGGGTGAAGCCTNTCTGACAACAACATTCAGGCAGGGCAACGATCCATGAGTATATCAGAAATTCATTAGGAATCATTTCATTAACTTTTTCTCACTTTTCTAGTCATGTTTAGTTCTATCCTAGGTCTCTGGGTCATTTTGACTTTCATTGTCTGTTTTTGAGAGGAATGGATGGATAGAGAGTGAGGAAGGGAGACAGAAAATGAAGTTGGGCAGGTAGGGAAGTGAGGAAGAACTAGTATGAGTTGGGGAAGGGGACACACGATCAAAATGTATTGCACAAAAATAATTTTAATTAAAAATATAAAAAAGGAAAGAAACAGCAGTGAAATGTGGACACACTGAAGAGATTTTTTAATGTACAATTGAAAGAAACAACAAACAGCCAAATGAGAGATCAGTGTAAGAGAAGACCTAGGTGTGAGCNAGAAGATAGGTTTGTAGAAGAAAGGAAAAGCAGAGGCCTTTCAAAGACAAAATCATATAAGATACAAGTGAACATTAGAGCCATTGTAGGATTCTCTCTCTCTCTCTGATTTTTTTGCCATTCGGATACTGCCATAATGTACATCCTGCCTCTAGTTTCGGCACTCAGCATTTCATCCAATAGAGATATACATTTAAATTGTCATCTGCCAGACCAAGAAAGGATTTTATCATAGAGCTAATCACCAAAGTAACAGATCTGGTCACTGTCTTTTTTTATGTATGTATATATATATATTTCCTCATAAGAAAAAAACATGCTTAGTATTTTAAAACATGTCTACAAGATTATATATTTCAGATAAATATATTTTGCAAAAATACATAGTTGTCACAAAAGCACAACATTAATGGTATGCCTAGTATATACCTGGTATACAGTAAGTGACCAATACAAAGCATATTGGATGAAAGTAGTTTGTCAGTTCAACTGACTAGGTAGGTTCTCAGAACACATTTAAGTCTTGACACAAAAAAAATGTCTGATCAATTGGCTGCTTATCTGAGAAACATTCAGAAATAGAAAAAACAAATAATTATAATCTTCTCATGTCTAAAGTTCTATGATACCAACCAGAAGATTACTAAAAATTCTGTGTCTCTGAACATACACCATAATAAAAGTCATTATTTTTCAAATGTACCTATCCAACCAGAAACTATAAAAACAGAATAGACAAGGAGTCTATAACTATANAAAAATCTTGAGACATTTGTTCATATATAATAAGTTCATGGCAATACTCAAGAAATTCATATTTTATCAGCNTTGAATATTTCTCATTGTTCTTTCATTTTGATGATATGGCTGTTTTACTGGGTTTATGGAATTGTTTCTATTGGACAAGTTTTCCACTAAAATCTATATGATCAACTACTGTCCTCAACACAATAGTTGAGACATAAGCTACCACCAACGTCTACATACCAGGTATAAAACAAAAGACTTGATAATGAGATAGGTAATGACTTGTCCAAGGCTTAGCTTATGTTTAATTCTGATTCTTAGTGTGTGTGTGTGTGTGTGTGTGTGTGTGACCATATTCTGCACTACATGGTAAAGAACCACAAATTTACCAGCACTCTGTCCTAGTTTGTCATTTTCAGAAATGTTAATTTATGAATATTTTCTCTGAATTCCACCTTTCTAATTGTTCAGATGTGATAAAAAAAATACCAGCTCTACTTACAACAGGTTTTTAGAGAATGAAAAATGATGTGGGATATGGAAATAGTCTGTCAATAGCAGAAAATATTTGCCCATAAACAAGTCTACTTTGGTGCTGTTAGACCTTGAGTCAAAGTTATTATTAAAATGAAACCTGAATGATCAGAATCTTGACATGATTCAGCATTGGCAGCAATGATGTTGCATATACATGTTTTACTAGTAATACTTAAACTTTTTCCATACATATAAAATTAATAAAAAATCTATTGCACCTCATTAAAGAATCAAATAGATAATTTAGTACTTTCAATTTTTGTTAAATCATTATAATGGGTAGGTTTTATTGGTTTGATAAAATGTATGTATTTAATTAATGACACTGGTAATTGCAACTCAGAATAGAATATAATAAAAGAGACTGCTTCTTCACTTCCAACTTGAGATAGGTCTTTTCCATAAAATTATGTTTAATAGCTGGTGAAGTGAAATGCAAATCCATCACAAATGAATCATTGATAACACAAATCCTGTGACAACTGAATGCCAATCTTTGAATTCATGCTCAAATATCCTGATTCCAGGAACATAAATTTTCATTGGAATGAAATTAGGACTTTTAGAAATATTTCATGAATCATCTTTTATGTTTTCCTAATAGTTTTGATCATGTAGCATAAATAGATGAATAAAACAATCTATAAGAGGAAATGGGTTGTACATAATGACATATCCTATTCTCAATCAATTCTGGGTGGAAGCTAAAATTTTTATGAGTTTTTGTTCAAATTAAAGAAATAAATATAAAGAAACTTGGCACACTTAAACAAATCCACAGCAGGAACAAACTCTCTACAGTTTTCCATAGGACTTTTAAGATTTTGTCTAGTGATCTATTAAATCGTTGTATTCTCATGAGTGTGTATGCGTGTGTAGATGTTGTGAGTACACATTTCTGTACATATGAAGGTGCAGGGATATGCACCTTCATGTACATGTGTATGTAGAGAAGAGACTAGATGTCAGAGTCTTCCTCGAACTCTCCCCCACTTTCTTTTGTAAGAGAAGATCTCTCACTGAAGCTTAAACTCACCAGTTCAGCAAGACCCTTGATAAGTAAACTCCAGGGTCTCTCCTCAGCTCTAGAATTACAGTCCAGACCACCATGTCAGGCTTTTTACATGGACACTGGGGATCTAAACCCAAGTCCTTATGTGCTCTTCCTCTCTACCACACACCTGATCCCTCCTGTTCCCATCCCCACTTGTCCTCAGTCCACCCATGAAATCTACTCTAGTTCTCTGGGGAGATCTATGTGTCCCCCTTAAGCCATTTTTGTTACTTAGTCTNTCTGTGTCTGTGGATTGTAACATGACTATCCTTTACATTGCAATTAATATCTCCTTATAAGTGAGTATATACCATGTTTGTCTTTCTGGGTCTGGGTTACCTCACTCAGGATGATATTTTCTAGTTTTATTTGTTTGCTTGCAAATTTCATGATATCATTGTTTTTTAACAGCTGATTAATATTCCATTATGTAAGTGTACCACATTTTCTTTATGATAGACCCCAAAACTCAGGGTACTACCTTCTCGGGAAGAAGGGCCCCCAGAAACCCAGACTCCAATCCAGTGGATGCAATCTGCAAGAGGATTTATTTTAAGGCAAATGATTGTACAATCGGGCNAAGACAGAAGTTGGTATCAGGGACTAGGATATTGCTGTGATAGACCTGACCATGTTTTTGTTTGGAGGAATTTGGACTTTGGTATTTTAGGTTAGGAAAACAGTGGAATGCTTTAAGCACTGATTAATGGGCCATACTAACAGGAGCATGGAAGACAGTGGTGCTGAGCATGACTTGATGAATTTTGGGGGGCTGCCGCAAGAGGTCTCAGAGGAGAAGTCTTAATATGCTACCCAGAGATAGTTCTTGTGATATTTTGGCTGCTTTTTGCCCTTGTCCAAATAATCTGCCTGACACTAAAGTGGAGAGATTTGGATTAATCCCATTGGCAGAGGAAATCTCAAAACAGCCTAATATAGACTCTGTCATGTGGTTATTAGTGGTAATTCTAATGAAGATTTATAAGGAAAAGGAACAAGAAAATGTAAAATTTGAGGAGAAAAGGAATGGAGTTAAGTGCTATATTCAAGGAGATAAACAGATTGAGAAATGGAATAAAGGGAGTGGGGCCTCAGGACAAGATCCCACCCAGGTAATTTCCAACTTGTGAAAATGAATTAAAGAAAAGCTTAGAGCCAGGTACGGAGGCACATACCTTTAATCTCAGCACTTGGAAGGCAGAGGCTGGCAAATCTCTGAGTTTGAAGCCAGCTTCATCTACATATCCAGTTTCAGGTCAGCCAAGCTTAGGCAGTAAAGGAAGGAAAGCCGGTGAAGATGTAATTAACAAAGGGGCCATATTCCAGCCCAATAAGCAGCAGAACTTGACAGCTTTGGCCACATTGTTCTGAAGTTAAGTACAGAAGAAGGGGGCTATGGAATTTTCCCCCAAGACTAAGGAAAGCTGCTGAGGACAGGCATGAGTCAGGGGTGTCCCTGAATGGAGGACTAGTAGAGAGGTCATTGTGTGAAGCTGCGGAATTGAAGCCTGGATTGCCTTGGAAAACCCAAGATGTTAGAGATGCCAGGATCATGGGATACCTGCCAAAGAGAGCTGATGACAGAGAGTGGAACCAGTCCAAGAGAAAAAAATATGTTGCAGTCAACAAAGCTGAATTATGTTGGAAATCCAAAGAGTGTTTTGACATCAGACATGGAAATGCAGAATTTGGAGTTTGCCCAGCTGGTTTTTAGTCTTTTCTTGGTCCAGTATTTCCTCACTATGCTCCCTTCCTTACACTTTGGAATATATATCCTGTGCAATTATATGTTGAAAGTATGTGATCTGCTTTTGGTTTTGATTTTACAGGGAATTACAGTTAAGTTATTGCATGAATCTCAGAAGAGACTTTGAACTTTACACTTTTAAATAAATTTGAGACTGTCATAGACCATGGGAATTTTGAAGTTGGACTGAACGCACTTTTACACTATCAAACTGGGGGCAAGAAATGGAATGTGGTGGTTTGACAGAAAATGGCCCCCAAAGGGAGTAGCACCATTAGGAGGTGTGGCCTTGTTGAAGTAGGTATGGCCTTGTTGAAGGAAGGGTGTCAGTGTGGAAGCAGGCTTTGAGTTCTCCTATTCTCCAACTACTCCCAATGTCAGACCACTTTCTGTTTGTTGTCTGCAAGATGTAGGACTCCCAACTACTTCTCCAATACCATATCTGCTTGCATGCTGCCATGTACCATAATGATGATAATGTACTGCATCTCTGAAACTGTAAGTGAGCCACCCCAATTAAATGTTTTCCTTTTGTAAGAGTTGCCGTGGTCGTGGTGTCTCTCCACAGCAATAGAAACCCTAACTAAGACAGTATACAAATCACTCTTAATGACAAACCCCATGCCCAGGAGTAGATGGTCAACACAGAAAGAACTCAATGGATCACAATATTTAGTTAGGTATTTATTTATTTATTTTTATTAACTTATAGGTCCTTTTGGAATATATTATGGCTTTTGATTTTGTGTTTTTAGAGGATTCCAGTGTGTGTGAACATGTGTGTCTCTGCATCTAAATGGTTCTTGTTCTTTTTCTTTGCTTCTTTTTCTTCTGTGTTTTTGTTTTGTCTTATTCCAGTTTCATTTTGTTTTGTTTTCTTTTATCTTAATTGATCATTATTCCTTATATGGATGTTTTCTAATAAGAGATAGAAAAGGGATGAATGCAGATTGGAGGGTAGATGGGGAGGTTCTTGGAGGAGTCAGGGTAGGGAAAACTGTAACTAATATATATATTATGAAAATAACATATTTTCAATAGAAGAAAAAAGAAATATTTTTAAATATACATATAACTTCTTTAAAGCAAAAATTTAATAGTGATTGCAGTTGCACTATTTAAAATCAAGTAAACTTTTGTAACAAAGTTAGTTTCTCAACAATTGTTGGCCAATAATGAAATAATTTTAAAACCTTAAAAGATACATACAGAAATATGAGTTATATATAAGATGTTTTCTATTACCAATAAAATAAAACGTTTCCAGTGAATAAAGGGACCCTTAGTGGAACCCCACAGTACAGGGGCTGGAGAAATTGTGGGCACCAGAAGGGTTGAGGATACTAGGTGGGCACAACCAAGCCAATCATCAAAGCAGGGATGAGGGGCCTCATACAGAGACTGAAGCTCCCATCGTGGAGCCTGCACGGGTCTGTGGTAGGTCTTCTGCATATATGTTATGGTTGTTGGCTTGATGTTTTGTGGGGGTACTCCTAACAGTGGCAGTAGGGGTGTCTCTGACTCTTTTATCTACTCTTGGGACCCTTTTCCTCCTACTGGGTTGCCTCACTCAGCCTTGATGTGANGGTTTGTTCCTCGTCTATTGTTTCATGTACCTTGTTCATTTGATATCTGTGAGAGGCCTCCTGTAAACATACTTTGGAAAGACTGGCTGTGGAGGTGGGATTCAGGAGTGGAGTGTGGATCTGGGGAAGATGGGCAAAACTGGGAGNAGTGAAGGGATGTATTGAATGAAAAATGACTAAAAATTTTAAAATAAATAAAATGAGGATTGAAAAATATAAAATAATTATCTCTTACCTTTTAAACTCTAGAATTAACCAGAACCTAAGGATTTATTTATAGTGATAAAAAGAAGGACCCCATGCTGCAAAGATAATGCAAACAGTCCTACTGATCCACAGTGGACAACTTTTACTCATCTATGGATAGATTTCATTTGTGCCTGTATCTGGACAAGCTAATAAAAATAGAGACAGTTAGCCAACACTATTTTGCTCTCCCCTGTTTATATGTAAGTGTTAATGAATTCTCTGCTGATAGATTTACTGCTTTTTTTTGTCTCTCTACCATTGTCAGGCTAAGGGTTTTCTGTGGTCAGAAATTAGAAGTTGAAATGCTACTACTGTTAAAATAGCTTTTGATTTGNGGGTCCTCTTGATCTTTTTCTTTCTTATTGATCACATTCTTTCCAAAGCTGTTTTTGCCANAGGGCGTTGCTGTGAAATCCTGATCTATCATATCAATTTATTTTCCATATAACTTGTGTTAGTTACATTTGGGTCACTGTGACCAAAATACTTGAAAGAAAAAAAAAATCAAAGGAAGAAGTACATATTGGTTCACAGTTTCAGAGGGCTTCAGTCCACCATAGCAGAGAAGGGAGGTGGTATAGCTCAGTCGTCTGTGGTAGTGGCATGATGTGGCAGAGGCTGTTCACATCATGGCAGACCAGGATGTAGATAACGAGGCAGTATCTTGGCATAACCTTCTGAAGCCCACCCCAGTGATTTGCTTGCTCTAGCTAAGCTGGTCCACATAAAGGTTCCATAGCCTTCTCAAACAGTACCAGTATCTGGGAAACAAGCCTTAAAAAATGAGAGCCTATGGGGACATTTCACATTCTAACCACAACCTGTTGTCCATGTCCTTGTCCATGCAAGGTGGAAGGATGGGTGGGCCTGACCTGGGGGAGTGAGCTCTGATTGCTTATTCTTTTCTCNGTCCTCACCATTCTGCACTGTGTGGGGGAGTCTTATCATTGGTAGTGGTTGTGGTCAGCTTTATATTTATTGCCTTGAACTGGAACGTAGAACTTGTAACATCACTGTTTCCACAGTCTCTTTTCACAAAATCAAACCCCACCATGAAAGTTCTTCTGCGATTGCAATTGATGTCAGTCTTGTGTGCAAATCCAGCTTGAGCGACATGCCTGCTGTTGTCATTATACCCCAAACCATGCTTACACTGATCTCATCCTGACTGAAGTTGTCCATGGGTTTATTTGTATCAATCTGAAGGCTGGGAAAGCTACAACCTACTGGTGAACTCTGTGCCTCTCTGTTCAGTGGGGTGATTATGGTGACCTGGGTCAGTGAAGGCATCCTCTACAGAATGAGGGAAATAAGGCCAGACATTATGGTAGTGGGACCACTCAACACTCTCTAGAGCCCTGTTAACTGCCAGTTATGCATCTCTTCTCACTCCTCCTAAACTTAACTGCTAACAGTTTTGCGGTTGTCAGAAAGCCTTCATGATAACACACACAATTTCTTAGCATTGGAGCTAATTTTGTGCATTTGTGGTTTAATACTAAATTTTTCCCATGTGTTTATGTTTCTTTCAACTGCCAAACACACCATCTTCCATCTGTGCATATAGAATCTCTGGCAAATTTCAACTTTCAATAAAAATTTGTATAAATTTATGCCTGTAAATGATAACATAGATGATTATCTACATATATTTATGAATTTATAACATACCTAGATTTTTTTCTTCTTTTTCCTCTGTTTATAAGGATTAACTGAAAGGTTTTGCTCTGTTTTCAAATTGTTGTATGTCTCAGAAAAAAAGTCCTAAAAACAGGCATGATGGATTCCAACCTCTGCTGCCCAACAGTCAATCACAAATATATTAACTAACAATAAATAGCTATAGCTGGAAGATTACCAATAATTTCTGAATTGGAGTAGCCTGTAGATGCATNTACTTGAAATATACAATAGGTATCCAGTAATCTCCATTGAATCAACNGACTACATAGATTTTCTTTGCCTTTGAATGAAATGCTTATTTTGACCTGATGTTCTACTCCTTGAAGTTTTAGTCTACTTGCTTTATAGTCCCAAGATAGAAAAAAAGAAAATGGTAAGTCTGTATTACTCTGACAGGCAGATATCAGACTCTGACAATGATAAATAGTGCTTATTACATGACCTATGGAGATACTGCTGAGACATATAATGGGTGATTTCAGTTGTGGTATCAATTTCATCTTGTTCACTTAGCAGGCAGTCAATAGCAAGAAAAGGATAGACACTGTGGAACACCACGGACTTACTTGATACTATCCGACAGTTACACATAACAAGCATTTATTAAATATCTACCATGTGCTCCATTGAACCACCATAGGAGTTATAAAAAAAATGATATGATCCTATGCTTATGAGTCTCCTTTAATAGCATGAGGTCTTGATAGCATATGATTTTTACTTCATGTCTTAAATAATAATGACAAAGATTATATCTGCGATATGCCTTGCAGAAAGCAATAAAGGCTACTTTTCCAGAAAACAGCATTTTCTTTCATTTGTTNAAGCAGGCAGTTCAAACATTGAATGTTTAAGCATTTGGAATCTTAAAAAAAGAAATTCTATTGACCACAGGTGTGCAGAGAATCGTCTTTTTTATTCATGCTGCATGGAATCATAAACTCTTTATATAGAAAGCACTAGCATCGGGTCTAATTCTTCCCAGCTTTCCAGTGACAAAAATCTCCTACTGAACTTTTTATTAATACAGCTCTCTAAGGCTCTGGCCCCTAGGGATTACATCACAAGGTCTAGATGGAGCCAGGCAATCCATACTTTTTAAAACTGTTTCAAGGGATTGTGAATCTTACTTAGGCTAGAGAACTGAAATCTACCCCAACTCCACTATCTACTACACAAATGTGTTCTGAATGTCTGTCCCCAACAGGATGCCATGTGTTCTGTGTTTTAATACACATGGAGGAATTTGACTTTTAGCTATAACTTACTAGTATGTTACATATATATGTATATATACACATACTCTTTGTATATGAATGTCATATATACATATATATGCTGATANATGTCAAAAGTGATAATAAAAAGCCTTCAGGACAGAGCACCTAACAGAGTTTTTATTTTTTATTTTTACTATTATGTAATCTATATATTATCTTAGGCCTTGATGTTTATAAGACAGTTATTAAAGTTTGTCAAACACATACTGGATTGAATGAAATCCTATCTTAGCTTAACTCAAAGTCTCTCTGAAACATCTATCTAATGAATTATTTTATTTCCAGGAAAACTTACAAGTACAGATCCTGGAAACATAAAGAGGAATAGGCATGTCCTTCCCACTCTTCAAGAATCTTATTTTTTAACCTAGAAAGAAAGATTCAGATATAATACTTTAATCTCCCACTTGAAGAATTAATCTCAAGGCTGTAAGATTAAATAAACACTTTCCTACTCAAGTTACTTCTGGTTCTGATGCTTTTTTACAGCAATAGAAACCTCAAGTAGGACAATATCCTTTACCATATTTGTTCCACAAAAAGTTGTCTTTTGTGTAGCCTAATAAAGAAAACTCTAAAGGCAACCAAGAGAGAATGCTTAATTTAGAGAGTTGCAGCTAAATTTAAAAGGTACCCACCAGAACAGTTTCTANAGCTTTGCCTAGAGATACAAGCAAACAACACTACATAGAATATTAATAAAATTCAGCCTTTCCCTCAACATGCTTTAAAAAAGTGAAATTTGAGAGATACTCTACATGCATGGTTTTAAAGTGGAACATTGATGCATGGTGTCTTGGAGAACTTTATGGATGACTATCCATAACTAACAGACATAAAGGTTTCAAATAGTTATCACTCAGTAATTTTAGTAAGTACCTCTGGACTCTTTAAAGAAAAAGATTCTTTTAAACTTAAAATGATCAATTTTTTCAAAGAAATTTAGGGAAGTCTACTGATCTGTTCTGAAGAACTAAATCTACTTAAGGTTGCATTCCTATACACCAGACTTCCATGGTGATCCAGCACCCAACAGCTGCTCCATGTTGACTAAAACATTGCTGGAAAAGCACATTAACTTATCCTAAGAGAGTCACATGTTAAATGAAAGTAGAAATCACATTCTGTTCCGGAAAGTAACTTTGAAAAACCTCAAAATGGAAATGTTTGTAATTTATAGATGAAATTACTAGTCTCATTTCCTTTTTATGTCTCTCCTTTTTATGTCTCCCCTCACCACTTTCTCTTGTGGGTATATTTATTCACTTGCTACGTGGTAAGCTTCGTGAAGGGGAAGATTGAGATGAATAGGATCTATTATTCAGTTGTATGTTGAGGCACAGGTTTAGTAGGAACATGGGTAAGTGGTCTCATAGTTTCTTTTCTTGTTGCTGTGATTAAAAAACACTAACAATAACAACCTGAGGAGAGAAGGATTTATTTCGGTTCACAGTTCAAAGGAACATTCAGTTACTGCAGAGAAATCAATGTGGAGGCTGAGGCAACTTGGCTGATAAGCTCCATCATCAGGGACAGGCAGCACGGAAAGATGCAAGTTTGCTACTGCTCAACCCCCTTTCTCTGCTTTATGCAATTTGGGTTCCCCAGCCTGGGGAACATTTCCTCCCAGGATTGAGAGGAGTCTTCCTACATCAATTAATATAATACTCCACAGGCATTCTCAGANGCCCTTCCAGCACATGGTTCTAGATTTTGTCAAGTTGACAAATACCATCACAAATGGTCCGATCTTTGAGGTCAGGATTNCTATGAGTGGAAAAACTTCATGAAAGGATTTCCGAGGTACTTGTTCTTGGTTAACTAGGTACTTGTTGCTTGGTTAACTTCCCCTCAAATACATGAAGTGATGGCCTTGGTCTCTACAATCTGCAAACTATTCATCAACCAAATGGCTGTCTGGGTCTTAGCCAGAGGTGGTGTCCTAACTTCATCTAGGCTTTCATACTGTGACAAATGCTGCTTTTATCTCATTCCTCAAGATTCTCATTGTCTTCTTAAATGAACTCATCCCTCAGAATAAATTGTGGTAGGTAGAGTTAGGTCGATGGTCTTAGACTTTATGGCAGCAGAGATAAATTTTGTTGCAAATGAAATTCCAGATTATCAAAATTGTAGCCACTTAAACAGCTCTCTGTAATTTGAATTACAACAGCACATTTGGTAAGCTTTAATTTCTTCAGCCAAGCTCATCTTTAGACTGACTGTTGATNGTGGCAAGAGCTGAGGAGCCAGAGGAAACAGATGACAATGTGCCGTGTGTGCTGTCATACAGAATTGATGCTTCATCTATTGAGTGGTGAAGAGCCACTAATGTGCTTTAAAGTGGGGGAACTAATAAATACATGTTCAAATAACTCCAGATTCAGTGTGAAAAATGGCCCAAGTCCCTGATTGAATGGGGCTGCTAGGGGAAACCAGGTCACAATTGCTGAGATGTCAAATGCTGTCCCAAGTTCAGAAGATTTCTATTTACCAGCAAAGGGCAGTGTAGCTCTAAATTATAAGAGAGAAGATGAAGATATGCAGTAGATTTTAGAAAGGGAATAGTTTTTAAAAGCAAGAAAGCAATTAATACTCACAAAGAACAGGATAGGGAGACAGCACTCCACAGATGGAAGACTTGCTAACCACGCATGGGATCTGCAGCCAGATCCCCAGAAACCACACAGAAGCAAGACATGATGGTGTGTCTGTAACCACCATGAGACAATGGGACCACTGTAAGCACTGTNAGACAGTGTGACCACTGTAAGAAACCACACAGAAGCAAGGNATGAAGGTGTGTCTGTAACCACTGCATTGGGAGGCAGTGAGAGTAGGATAGCCAACCTGTCTATCTGAAACAGCAAAGTTCATGTTCAATGAAAGACCTTGTCTTCAAAAGCAAGGGGAAGATTGATCATCAACCTCTGACCTCCAACAGTCAAACACACACACACACACACACACACACACACACACACACACACACACACACACACACATTTCCCAACAGATACCATTTTCAGAAAGAAAATTCATCCCCTGTGGGTTTTTTGAATTTGAAGTTCCTGAGGGCATTTAGAGATGTAGGACTTAGGAGTCTTTTTTATCAATTATTTAGTTAGCTAGCTATACTTGAAGTTAATCTGAGGAAACAAATGAGATCTCTTAGGGAGACCACATAAGACTAGAACTGAGAAAANGGCCCACAAATGGGGACAGGGAAATCATTGTTGGTGAGCTAGTGATAAAAGGAGTCAAAAGAACACAAAGTAAACTTTAGTCTCTAATGTTTGGCATAACAATCAAGGCCCTCTATGGCCTAGCTACAAGAATCACTAGCCTAAGAGAACAAAATATGGTTAGCATGGGAGAGTAGGGTTTGCATTTTTGATTGGATACTCAGAACAATATAAAATTTAATGTGGCAGCACATACCTGTAATCTTAGCCCTGGAGGATGGAGGCAGGAGGATGGAAAGTTCAAGGTCACTCTCAGCTAAATATACAAGTTTGAGGCCAACTTGTGCTACATGNGATCCTGAGACCCTATCTTAAAGAAAAAGAAAAGGCAAGAAAAAGTAAAATGTAACAGAGGGAATGAGAGTATTTACATAATGCCTGTGAAATAACAACTCAATAAAATGATTTACTTAATGCACAAGTTTATTGCTAATATGGACAGTTAAAATTTTTTAAATTATAAAATGATATACAGTTCTTTCCCTGCTTTCTCCATTGGTATTCAGTACTTTATATTGTCCCTTATCAAGTGACCAAAGTGACCAAATATACTGTAGATGACTANGAGGAAGNGGTGTTATAATAGAANTTATTTCTGCGATGATCCTTGTTCCTGCAGAAAGTTGTGAGGAAGCTGTACTGCAGCATATTTTCTCAATCACAACCAAACGCCCCACCCAAAGGACGNTGTGTATTGGCTGAATAGNGTTGGGCATCGGTGTCATCTTCATCCTCATCTTGATCNTCTGAACTAATAATTTTGATTTGAAAGGAAGTCATCTTACAGAAAATTTGTACACTCTTCTCTAAATATACTTCTCACTCACACGATCTCAGCTGTTTTCCCACTAACTCTA
>LZPO01044716.1:0-29196 GCA_001675575.1 Neotoma lepida
AGAAAGAAAGCCACACCCACATTATATATTTTCTCTCATACTGGAAACTTAGAGTGTGTGTGTGTGTGTGTGTGTGTGTGTGTGTGTGTGTGTGTAAATATGCATATATACATACTACAAATATATATGACATGAAAATAGAAGGGAGACTACATGGAAATAATCAGGGGAGAAAGCAGAAGGTAATGGGATATGAATACAGTCAAACTCGAAGTATATTGCATATATTGCAACGTCATTATAAAACCTTACAGACAACATAAAGCATGTTTTTTTAAATATATAGGTTCTGTACCTCAGCTGGCTCCATTTCATTAGTTTTACCATCTTCCTTTAAATCTTCAAATAATTTGTCAAATTCCATTTTGAGCTACAGTTAAAAAATAATAAATACTGAACCAATTAAAGTGAAAACTGCATGTAATTCATAGATTTCAAATCACTTTCACTGAACAAGTCAAATGATCAAGTGTACATAAAGCAAATATCTGAGATAAACTACTCACTGAAAAGCACTATAGTAATTTTTCTATAGAAGTAAATGTACTCATTTCAGATAAATATACAGAAGAGCTACAAAGGACTAGGGATAGAGCCTGCTGAGAGAGCGCTGGCCCAAGCCTTTACAAGGACCAATTCTAATGCTACTGAAAGGACAACAGTGAAGTCATAAGGTGCCAGTCATAGTCCTATCACAAATGATCCTGCATGTTTAGGCAGAGAATTATGGCCTGTGTCTTATTTTCATAAAATCAGGAACATGAAATAAATTAAATTGCCAAGGTCCTCTCTCCCACTAGAACGCTATGATTCTATTAGCATTTAAACGACTAGATACATGCAACTTGCTATGTTCTACAAAATGTTAGGATAATTTCATTATTAGGCTAATTCAGCTGATCATTTAAACTGATCAGGGAAAATATAATTGGGAAATAAAAAGAATACCTCTAGGGGATAAACATATAAAATGTTTCAACGCTTTTGTCTAAAACCACTAGTGGATAAACAGATACAAAAATGTTTTCATGTTATTGTCTAAATTATTTATATTAACATTAACAAACACTGTATATACATTTTTCAGAGTAACTTGGTGTAACAACATCAAGGATTAAAAATTAGGCAAAATAAGTAGAGCAATATCAAAGATTTTAAGTGTTTTTAAGACTGAATTTGCAACCTTACTGAAGAGAGAGAACAATTTTCACACTCTAGTGTTTTTTATTACCTCTTTGGACATTCTGAAAATTTAAAATACAAAAATATCACATATACAGTGTATCTGTGATTTTATGTATGTATGACTTTATATATGTGAATCCACCCTCCTTTTCATAGATTTAACTAATTAAAAATATAGTGGGTCATACAATACTTATGTCTGTACTAAGCCTCTATACATAGACTTCCTTTGTCATTGTTCCCTAAACAATACAGTCCAACTACATATCTTTTATACTTATAGCAGATATTATAATTAATTTAGAAATTGTTTAAAATATATAAGATGTGCAGTGATTCTATAAAAAAAGATGCCTTTTTTTATATATATATAAGAGACTGGATGGTTCCAGTTTCTGTGAATTAAAAGGGATAACTGTAGCTCTTATCACTGCTTTTTAAGATTGTTTGCAAATGAGTATCTACATTCTATGTTATATAGTAGTTTTCATTATAATTTTAATAACATACCTAAAGATCACTAATACTAGCACATACATATTTATCCTGTTCTTTTAAATTTCAACTTTTATCACTAAAAATTTATATTACAGTACAAAATAAAAGCATACCTGAGGCAGGTGTGGTAACAAACATCTGTAATCCCAGTACTTGAGAGGCAGAGGCAAGAAGACCAGAATTCAAGGCCATTCTCAGCTACATAGTTGTGGTGGTTTGAAAGTAATGGGCCCCCAAAGGGAGTGGCACTATTAGGAGGTATGGCCTTGTTGGAGTAGGTGTGGTCTTATTGGAGGAGGTGTGTCACTGTGGAGGCAGGCTTTATGTTCTTATATATGCTCAAGCCATTCCAGTGAGACATACCACTTCCCATTGCCTGCACAAGATGTAGAACTCTCAACCACCTCTCCATTACCATGTCTACCTGCATGCCTCCATGTCCCACCATGAATGATAATGGACTGAACCCTTAACCTGTAAGCTACCCCAATTAAATGTTTTCCCTTATAAGAGTTGCTGTGGTCATGGTACTTCTTCACAGCAATAGAAACCCTAAGACAAAAGTGATTTAGAGGTAAGACCCTGACTCAAGATAAAAATGAACAAACAACAAAAAGTTTACCTGTTCAGTTGTCATCTGTACTGCAACACGAACTGGCATATTATAGCTTGGTCCAGCTCTTCCAGAGCCCCAACTATTCTCCAAACTCAACCCTAAAGCTATAGTAGTTTCCAAATGGAAAAAAATAAAATGACCAAATAAAAAGAAATTAAGTAACAGAAATAAACATAAATACCAAACAGCATTGAAAATTCCCACAGACCTGGGGCTGTAGCTTAGTGGCAGAGTAATTGCCTAGCATGGATAATGCCCAGAACTGCAAAGAATATAAAAAATAAGACAAAATGTAATGTATATAAGTACTCTACCACTGAACTATATCCCTAGACCTAAAAAAAATTTTAAAGCTAAATACTAAATCATTCCCCCCCAAAAATCACATTATTAAAATAATCACATATTATTTGAATAAATTCTAAGAAAACATCAAATTCTTTTTCACTCTCTATTGAGCAATTCTTCTTGCAAAAAAGTTATAAAAATAAATGTTTAAAATGAAGAATTATGTTAACATTGGAGAAAATTAAACAGGGTACACTGACCCTCATGTATTTTTGTATATGGATGAATCTATAGTTACAAATATGCAGTTCTATATTTGGACATATAATAGTGGGTCCATAAGATTAACTATCTCATTTTGCATGAGTAGTCTATGATGGTTACACAATGACGAAACCAACATATGATATATTCCTCAGAATCTGTCCTGTTGTTAAATGATATATAATTGTATTTCAATAGAAATATAAAAGGAAAAGTCATCAATTTCTTCAAAGGATTCAAAAAAAGTTATAACTTAGAGTGTATTTTGCACATGTTATTTTAGCCAACCAAACTTGAAAAGACTAATTACATTACAATCCCTGCATTTTACAAGATCAAACTTACTTTTCGGTGTGGGACCCAATTTAAATCCATGTTTCTTCAACTGATCTAAAACCACGTTTCTATTTTCTTCTTTTCCCCAAAAAGCCATTTGAAGAGGCATGGTAAAAGCATTATTTCCACAAAAAGGAACTACCCTATTATAGTAAGGGGAAAAAATGAGAAATTGAAAGTTATTTTTATAGTAATTCTGAATATATTAAATACACCACTCAAACACAAAAATGTAAAACAAGAAGGGTTTTAAGCAAATTTGAAAAACTGAAAAAGAAATAAAATCATCAAAGGAAGAAGTGATTTTTGTAACAGGATGTCAAAAGAACTTGAGATGATAGGATAAAGTAGTTTACAAAAGATAGCTTACATCCAAGACTGAAAAATAAACAAAATAATGCATCTATGTGAGAAGACAGTTTTAGTATCCAATGTTCACTAAAAATTTATTCTCAACTGAAAAATGTTATAAAGGGAAAAGCAAAGACGATGCTAACTACTTATTTTATCTTCCAAATAAGCTGGGATGAATATTCTAAGCATTAGGATTGGGGTATAACTATCCCAAATATTTACACTAAGACCACAAACACAAATACTAACAGAGAACAAGTAGCCAGAATGAAAAATGAAATTCTAACAATAATGAGAAATACAATGGTGAAAAAACTGGCAGAGCGTATGCCCTAGCTAATGGCAGCCAATTCCTAAGTCTCACTCAATGGAAATCATGTACCAGACCTATCTGTTTATCAAAAGAAAATTCTTATAATTTGCAATCAGAAAGAAAATTATTATATAGAAAATACAGAATATCTAGATTTCATTTCCAGTAAGAAATAAAGAAAACTTTAAAATGTACAAGTACGTTAGGCATGGTGGTGCACACTTCTAATTCTAGTACACAGGAGGCTATGGCAGGGTTGGGAGTCCAAGGCCAGGTTGTATTAGCAAAACCCTGTCTCAAAAGAACAGCAGAAAGATAAATCACCCCACCATCATGAAGTCCCTCTGGTAATGCATGCCTGTCATGCCAGCACTCAAGAGGTGTCTGAGGCAGGAAGATCACCCTGAGTTTAAGCTGCATACAACTACAAGAGACAGGATAAGGATATATTGTACCCTAATACGTAAACTCATTTGTTTTTCTTTATGGTAATAATGTAATAAGAAAACAAAAGGACAGCTGTTTGATGACTGGATAGGAAAGGCAAAGAAGAAAATTGAACACATCTAAAAGTACAGTGATGTAAGGTGTCATGACACTTCCAAGGGCTCAGGAAATGCTTGCATATTCAAAGACAACTAAAAATTACAATTATTAAAACTAACTCTTAAAACACATACCCTTCCACTTGTGCCAATTTGTTGTCCATGATATAGGCCAAGGCAGCTGCAAGATCTCTCTTTAAATGGCCAACCTGATTTCCATTCACATTATTTACTTTAATTGCATTCTTATCATAGGGATTATTAGGCTCTCGTTGTAAAGAAACCATTTCATTATTGTTTACCTAGTAAAAATAAGGAACAGATAGTAATAATATAAATATGAACAGTAATAGCTTGACTTCTTTGTACTGTTTCTAGAATTTCTATTCATGCATTATTGTTAGTTTTTCTTTGTTTTTTGTGTGCTTGCTTGAGACAGGGTCTCATGTATCCAAGGCTGGCTTCAAATTTGCTATGTAGCCAAAGATGATCTTGAACTGAAGATGGAATTGAACTTTGATCCTTCTGCCTCTATCTCCTGACTGCTGAGATTACAAATATGCACTACCACTCCCAGTTTATATTCTGTTGGGAATTGAACCCAAAACTTAGTAAAGACTACAAAGCAATCTCTCAACTGAGCCACAGGTCCAGCTCAAACTAGAAATATTAAGGAATATATTTTACAATGATTCTTCTACTCTAGTTTTATAATTTATATTCATTAGGAAGCCAATAAGTCTTATGAAAGGTACAGTTAAGTCTACCTTGAAGATTCATTCCACCTTCGTTTTTCAAAATAGCTAATCTTTGGATATAATATATGTGCCTCCAAATGGTATGATTGGGTCAGAGACACATGCTCATCCATGTTCATATTTGCTCTATTCATTAACACTAGGGCAGGGAAATAGCCTATATGTCCACCAACTTTTACGCTACAAGCCACAGGAATGTAGTAAGAATACCTGGAAGAATCAGGGAATTCTTCCAGAGGACCCCAAATCTCAAAGAGTATTTGGTGTTATTCAGTTTTTAATATATCAGCTGTTTTGAATTTCTTGTGCACGCTTATACCTTCCCCAAGAACTTCTAACAGTGTTTTTTATATGATATACTTCTCTAGCATCCAAAGCCAAAAAGCAGACAGAATAAAACATTTCAGACCAACCACTGAGTCTCCTGAATTAAGGTAAACACCCTTACAGAGACACTGCCTGTGTGTCCTGGTGACTTTGCCTTAGTCAGAGCATTGCTATTGCATGGGTATATAACTGTAAACCTCAGAGACTTGGGGAGGACTAGATTGGAGAACTAGATGGAGGACTAGAAGGACAAGATGGTAGATGAGGAAGAGCCTGATGGGAAAGAACTAGGTGGGTAAGAACAAGATGAGAAAGACCAAGATGGGGCAGAACTAAGATGAAGGAATTAAGATAGCACTTAGAGGGAACAATAGAAAGATGCAGAGAGAATCAGGCAAGAAAGGAGCTAAGTATGAGAGCAGAAAAGAAGCTGGTAGAGAGAGAACTGACTCAGAAGAATAAAGTGTACAGAATAAAGAGTTTCATGTGCATAGATTTATTAGTAAACCCCTCAGATTAATCCGCTGTTGGTAGTGTCTCTTCTGGAACTCTAGGTGAAGGTTATTGAGGGACTGGACTCCAGTAGCTTTTGTTACTGATAAAGAGTGAAAATGTGATACTTACATAAAATGGGATTTTATTGAGTTATAAAGAAAAATGAAATTTGCAGGTCAAGAGATGGAGCTGGAAAACATTACACTGGGTGAAGTAACCCAGATCCAGAGACACAAACTTTGTATGTTCTCAATCATATACAGATCTTAGTGTCAAGTCTTTAGATTAATTTAATTTGGAGTAACTGTACAATCCAGGAAACTAGAAAGGACAATATGGAGGGTGCTTAAGGGTGGGAGAAAGAAGTCAGGTGATATGAAGGGGAAAAGAGAAATAACCAGGAGGTTTAAGTGGGGAGAGAGATGAGATGGTATAGCAGAGAGGGTATAGCAGAGGAAGGATTAGGAGAGAGATAATTAACATGATGGCTGTAAGAAAAAAGCCAAACAGAAATCATATGTGTATATGTGTGTGTGTGTATTATGTATGTGTGCACACGCGCGCATGTGTGTGTCTGTCTGTGTGTATAATGTGCTCCCATATAAAAGAGTTTAATTAGAGTTACCATACTAGCCTTCAAGTTGTTCAAGAAACTCCCAAAACAATACAGGATATTGTCTTGGCCGTTGGCTACCCTCTAGAACTTTATGATAAGACAAGTGTGATGATACCATACACACTGGCCACAAGATCTAGAGAAATAAAGTTGGTACTGACTTATTCCCTGATGACTAGCTTTCATAGTACAGGAAGGTGCTATAGAGGCTTCTGGGGGAAAAAAGTCATCAACAGTCTTACCCAGCTGTGAACTATGTGAATTAGAATAATTATTGGTGTGGCAAGAAATGTACTTAAGTACAACAATGGCATGAATGTTATGGGAGTAACTAATAACTTTCTGCTTGGATTTATTTTTATTAATATACAATTTCAAATTATATATGTATATTTATAGAAAAAGTATAGATATATAAAGCAAGTTATGGTATGAAAATTCAATGCATTTTATCTATTTTTAAAATGATGAAGGTATTACCTACAAAACTATACAGTGGAAAAATGGGCTGAATATTTCATCAGCATAAATTCTTATTAGTTAATTAGTGTTATAGAGATTATTCTAAAATCAACATAAGTAACTGTTATGAGATTAATAACTGTAATCTAATACTTCATAAAATTATAATTTAGAAAACATTGTAAATTTTGTAATATTATAAATTTGAAATGCAACATCTCATAAAAGGATGTGAGAACCCAAGAGCAGTTAAATACCAAATAAGAATGGATAGATTGCTAAAAGGACCAGAAGAAAAAAAATATTTCAAGAGCAAAGACTGGAGTAAAATTAAAACAAGTGTAAGCAAAGCATTTGAAAAACATGGTAAGAAAAATAAATGATAGAGGAAAAACAGAAAAATGAAAAATTATGGTAAAAAATATTCAGAGCCAGTAGAAGACATAGGTAGTATAGAGGAAAAGGCAAACAGATCAAGTCAGAGACAGGAAATGAATGAGAGAACATGGAGTTTCTAAAAAAAAAAGTAATGGCTTTGGAATAAGGCAAATATTTAAAACCGTAATTATAGAAATTTTTCTGAAATAGAAGGAAATAAATTTATAGAACAAATACCTTAATGAAACAATTAGACTTTTAAGATGAGGATAATATCTTTTAATCATCAAGCAAAAAAATTCCAATTCAGTTAAGTGGGAAAGAAAATCCTACTGACATCAGAATTTTCACTAACAATATATTGTGCAGCATTAGGATATAGAGAAAAAATATGAATCAAGCCAAATTCATAAGTAGCAAATGAAAATTATGAATTTTATTGTTCTTCTCTAAGTAATCTTCTAGGCAGCACATCTCCTACAACTACTAAATAACATGAGATGTTCCAACATAAAAAATATGGAGAATGAAAAACAAGACAAATGAGAAACACAGAATTCCCAAAAGTATCTCCTGATAACTTACTTCAATTAAAAAAAAAAATGTTCTGAAGCCATCAAGTATTCAGAAGGCTAAGACAAGTGGACTGCTATGAGTTCACTCTGAGTTCAAGGTCAACCCCTGCACTACTCAGTGAGTCCCAGGCCAGACTAGGTTATAGAGTTAAATCCTGTGTCAAACCTCTTTCCTCAACAACAACAAAAATCTTTTAACAAGCTTTAACATAAAAAGATGAGGGAAGGAGAAAAGTTACAAAATAAACAAGATTCCACAAAACAGACCTTGTTTTTGACACACAAATCTGTAACAGGAAACGAAGAGTGGGCCTTATATCCCATAACAGCCAAAGATAATAAATACCTTAACCCTGTTTTGATCCTAACTGAAAAAAATAAAGACATTTTAAATAATCCACAAAATTCAATTATTGATTGCTTATTATATATAAGTAATTGTTAATTCTGTTAATGAAAATGAAATGTAAAAACTTTTTTAAAGATGTGTTTTATTTTTAATCATGTATATGTGTATATTCTGTGTGGGGGGTATATGTGAGTATCCATGTATGCCAGAAGAGGGCACTGGACTTCTGGAACTGTAGTTAAAGGGAGTTGTGAGTTGCCAGCCATGAGTGCTGAGAACAGAACTCCAGTCCTCTGTAAGAGCAGCCAAGCGCTCTTAACTGCTGAGTCATCTCTTCAGCCCCCAAACTGAATTTTAAAGAAATAAATATATACTGAACTATACTAATATAAAATGATACATTTAGGATTTGTTTTTACAAAAGATCAAAGAAAAAATAAATATAGAAAATACTTGCTAACCTCTGAATCTTATTCTAATTTTATGTTTGAAATTTTCTTATAATAAATTAGATAATACTAGAAGTATTATCCAAATAACAAAGATGACTGTAATAAAAATTACTGTCCAGAAAAAATTATATATATTCTCAATCTGTCCCCTTTTCTTTCTCTCACGCACACACACACATACATTCAATTCAGAGAACAGTGATACATACGAAGAAAAATCAGGAGTTATTCTTATTAGAAAAATAAAGAACCCAAAAGTAAATGATTAACTTATCTAGTAAACACTGATGGATTCAAAGTCACTTCCTAAATTCAGCATATATTTTCTTCATTTGGGGCAAATCATTTAACCATCTAGATCTCTATCTTCCATTGAGGAAGAGTACCTCAGTAATTACAAGAATCAAATGACAGTGTGGGCACAAGTGCTTTATATACTGTAAGCATGCTTCAAGTCAGGAGAGGGAGGCCAGGAGGGGTTGGTCTGTGGGCAGGCTCAAACTTAACAAAGACAAAATTGTAAAATCCTAATCTTATAAAAGTTACTAACTTGTAAACTGTTAAGAGTTAATTAAGGAATGGAAGTCAACTTCACTAATATGCTCAGAACTGTGTTTGTAGTTATGCTAAGCACAAATGTAGTTCATTCACAAGGACAACCTTTAGCTTTCTGTATATAGTATTAAGGTTAAGCCTGAAGCAAGTTAACTGGAAACAAGTAAAGTTTGTTTAAAATCAGATATACTTAATAGAATATGGCCCTCAAGACCTCTCAGAGATCTGCTGAATATGGCATTTAAAGTGTTTAATGAAAACGCTTCCTGTGAGAGAAAAAAATTGTAGCTACTAGTGGTGACCCCAAGGTCTCCAAAGAAGATACTGGGGCACAGATGACTCTACCTGGATTTTGGTAATGTTAACCAATGGGCAAAGAACTGTTCCATGCCTTGCCTGCTGTCATGGTCCTGCCCAAACTGTGGACACTGTTGGGTTTACTGCCATATTCTGCCTGGCCAAGGTAGGTCAGTTTTTCCAAGTTTGTCATCCACAGGAAAATTTCTCAGATTATCTGGGTCTCACCTTTTAATATAATTTATTCTTTTAAAACTATAAGCATACCACAACTTTAGTATCTACTCTTATACTCACTACTCCTGTGTAATAGCGTAGTCCAACAACTTGACCTCTCAAAGTTCCAAATAAAACAGAATCTAGCTCTTCATCACTAGTTAGGAAGTCATCTGGAGGGATAACGTCTTGGAATTCAAAACGTGGAAAGAAAGTTGGGTATGAAATTCTTGGGAAATTTCCATGGGCTCCATACTGGACAGATTCCAAATATTTCCAAACATAACCAAGAATTTCTCAAAGAACACAGTCAAAGTGTATTTTCAGGCCAATCACTTCTTTACATTTTATTTATTTCAGCAAGTGAAATGCTATGTGGAAATAATCACTTAACAATTACCCTGCCTAAAGCAAGAACCGAGTGGGGAAAGCTAATAGGAAATCTGAACTGTTAAATACTGGAAATTCTTTTCTGGTGAAGCTATCTATTTACATTAAAATGTATATGACATCTGAAACCAGAATTACATGTCAAAATTTTTAATGCCAACTAATGAAGAAGAGATTGATTTATAAAAACAAAATTACCATTGTATATGATTTTTTTTCTTTTTCTTTGTTTTGATTTTTCCAGATAGGGTTTCTCTGTGTAGCCCTGGCTTACCTAGAAACTCACTCTGTAGACCAGGCTGGCCTTGAAATCAGAGATCTACCTGCCTCTGCCTCCTGAGTACTGGAATTAAAGGCCTGCGCCCCACCATTCGGCTATGAACATACTTTTAACTTTTGACATAAATCCATCCAGCACCCACTGCTTCAACTCCTTCAGAAGACATTTTAATTCAGGTATCTAAATTATGACAGAAAGCTGACCTGAAGGCCCCTTACCTATCCATCACTGTTATTTTAATGTTAACTTCAATCTTAAGGATAATTATTGCAAGAATGGGCATGAAAACCACTGTGGATGATTAAAAGTGACATTTGCTGGAAGCCTTCTAGAAGTTGTCATTCTCCTAAAAGCACCCGAGGCTATTCTTCGGAAGTTTCTCTTTGAGCTCCTCTGCAAATGCATGTTAGCACGCTGGTGCACATTACTGTGAGACACCCCGAGTTGGGCTGTCTCGGAGCTGATAAATAACAATTCCTAGAGTACAGTGGGATAACAATGCCTAGAGCACAGTAGCTAATGGGTGTTTGATGAATAAAGCACTTCGGGTGGAACTTCGGCTCCCACAATCGGTGATAGAGATTTCCCGAAGCGCTGGCAGGAGACCCTCGGGTTAGCCGAGACAATGCATTAGTGTCTCCACGAGCCACACCCGCAAGCGACCCGCAAAAGGAACACAAGGTGCACCTATCGCCAGGAAGCGCACGTTCACTTGAGGACAGCCCTGGACCACCGGCCTCCCGCCCCACCCCCTCAGCCCTTCACCTCTTGAACATCCAGGACATGGCGCCGGGCGGGGTGACCTCGGGATGCCTTGGGCGCCCGGGACCTTCTCAGACCGCCTGAAAAAGCTCTTCAAGGTCTCGCGACCCAGGCACCAGGAACCAAACAGAACCGTGAGGTTGCAAGCCACGAGAGAGAAGTCGCCGCCAGTTTATTTAGAAATCGACGCCCACTACTTCCAGCAACAGTCAGAGAAGCCAGTGACGTTAGGTGATCGGCACCGCAATTGTCCAATCGAAACGAAGAAACTGGATACCGACCAATCAGATTATGGGCGGATGAGGAGCTCCGCCCCATGCTGCAATTCAAAGGCAGCTGGATGTCTTGGAGGTTCCATCCGGATTCTTCCGCGACCCGAAGGCTGTTGCGCGGGAAAACTTCGAGGCCTCTTAAAGTGAGCCACCTGGCTTAAGGTTCCATGCCGGATGTGGGGAAAAGACTTGTAGTCACTGCCCCAAAACCATAAGGATGTCCACTTAGGTCTGACCCTCCCTAGCCCACCTTATCTGATGTAATGCCTAACAGGGCCTCCCCTTGAAGGAGCTCTGGGTGGAATGCCTGCCTCATTTACTCTGCTACTCTCTGACTATATTTGTTCTTAGTAACCTCAGTGTATGCAAGACCCTGCGTTCTGGAAATCTGAGTGAGAACATAATTTCCCTCTCCCACCTTATTTTATTGTGTTTAAAGAAATTTTCATCCCTTCGTAGAAGAAAGCCATAAAATAGGACAAACTTACAACTCTATTGCTAAAAATGGCAGGCTGGTCCAGCATTGGTTAAAGGTGAAGTGGCAACCGTGGCCACTTGTGTTTTTTACAGGAAATTGAAGGGGGCACTATAAGGAAACTTTGTAATACAAAGGGAAATTCAGGCCTTGTGGTCGTGTGTGCATCAGTAACAGCCAAAGTAGAGGTGGTTCCTGCACTTTGAAAGACCACAAAACCGATATTAATGCAGGCTTTTAACTGCCACATCTTCACCTGCACCTAAAATAGAAATCTAGTGGTGGTGCTGAGCCAAACATAGTATGGTGTGCTGTAAACCATCAGAATTGCTAGATGTATTTGTAAATGTTTTAAACACTGACAGTCATCCTTCCTAGAGTAGTCCATTTTATGCTTCCATTGTCAGAGTATGAAAGGTAAGATAGTTCTTAAGTGGCTTATGTGTATTCATTATTTTAAATAATGATGATCTGTGAACTAGCAGTGGAATGAGAGCATTTGAGCGTGGGCTGCTGGCATGGCACCCTGGGAAATGCTAATGTCAACAACAACAACAACAAAAAAGAACAACAAACAAACAAAAAACAATTCACTTTAACAGAATTGAGAGGCAAATATCAATGAACATGGCCTGGGAACACAGATTTAGATCACCCCAAATGCTATGTTCCAATGGAAGCTGTTTCGTGTAAACAAATTTCTAAACCCTCTTGTTAAATAAAAGCACGGAGCCAGAAACAGGGTGAAAATCCGACAGAGATCAGAGGAATTAGGAACAGCTACCAGCCTCATCTCACTAATGCCACTGCTTCCAAAAGAGAGTAAGTGACTTCCTGTCCTACACAGGTTTTTATATCTTTCTATTCTGCTAACTCATTTCATCTCTCCATCAAGTTACATCACTTCCTGTCTGTCTGCACAGACCTCCAGAACTCTATGGTTGATGCTGGGGTTAAAGGCATGTGTTACCGCGCTTGTCTGTTCCCAGTGGACCTTCAACTCACAGAGATCCAGACAGAACCCTTCCTTCTAAGTGATAGGATTAAGGGTGTGTGCAAACATTGCCTGACTTTTGTGTTTACTACTAGCGGCTGACCTTTTCCTCTGACCCTCAGATATTGGGGAACACAGATAAAATATCCCCACAGTTTCATGAAGTTTTTGTACTAACATAACAAATAAAGTTGTAAATCAAGACACTTTTCAAATATATTTGGTGGGACCATTAGGTAGGTGGAAAAAAACATAATGGGAAACCTTTATTATAAGCCTAAGGCACTGACATTATCCTTAGCCTTTTAGTTCATTGAAAACTAGTGCTGTTTGTACATTCTAAATGATTTACCAAATGGTCACAAAAATATGTTTAGTACAGAGGAGAACAATAAATGGCTATTAAGAAGGCTAAAGGAGGGTCAATATCATTTGGCTCTGGGAATGCAGCATTCCAAACACTGCACAATCATTGTAGCTCTAAACAGTTAATCAGTCTTGCAGAAGATGCATTTGAAGGTGCATCATTTTTCCTGGAATTTTTGTGCATGTTAAGCAGCACTCTTCCACTCTAGCCCCCACTGATAGAATCTGAAGCACTTATTTCACTCTTCCAACAGGAAAAAGTGAAGATGATGATAACTTTCTTTCAATTATTGTACTTTCTTCATGATGTATTATGGTACAAATGGCAAAGTTTGGATTTTTTTTTTTTTCAGTAGTGGGTATTGAATCCTAAGGCCTGTCCAATGTAGGCTAGCTCTCTACCAGAAAACTATATCCTCAGCCTTTATTTTACTTTTATCTTTGTGACAAGGCCTCAGCCTGGCCTTGAACTAAATATATAACCCAGGTCAATTTTGTTCTTGAAACAGATGAGGGAGCCCATTTTCAGGTTCCTAGTGATTTACTCAGCAGGTCTGCATAGAGAGGATGATTGGACCACAGGCCTGAGTGCAGGTGTTTGAGATGGTATGCACTTGTCTATGCTGGGGGAAGGTCTTTTGCTCCACCCCTTGGCATTCCTATAAATACCATAGGGCAGAGACAGTCTGGGCCCGATGGAATAGGTTCCAGGCCCTCTCGAGGCTATCTTGTATTTTCTATCTTTATCTCTCCACTCTTAATCCTTCTAACTAATATTCCTGCTACTCTCACTCAAGAAAACTTTGGGGAACTGTGGGGTTGGTGGGTAGGCGCCCCACGGACAGAAGCCTCAGCCTCCAACAGTAGCCTGTATCATCAATCACAGCTGATTACATTTTATGTGTAAAATTAATAAAGCCATGCTGATTGGACTAAAAGATAAAATTGCATATAACATGGTTCTCTCAAGACTTAGCATCTTTTTTCTACTGAAAACAAAAACCTTATTTTCAGTAGAAAACACAACCCATTGTCAGTTTCAGCATTGCCTTCCAACCATAAAACCAATGTATTTACTCAAGCAATAAGGTAGAAAAGAAGCCCTATTTAAGCTTCTTTTTCCAAAGAGGCTGCCATCATTCACCCATATACATCATTGTCACCTGAGGTTTTATATGAAAATTGGGCTGAAAATGTTCAACCACAATACTTCCTTAGCTACTGCCCAAATATATGTAAATTTATATATTCATGTTTCTATAGTACCTATCCATTAAAAATATGCTGTATAATTTTCTAATTATGCTGTCTATTGCCAAATGCCTAAAATGGTTGATATTTGGTGTTTGATAATTAAATGTTGAATAAATAAGACAGGAGGATTTCTCTGGGGCTGAGACTATCTAAAAGGAATATAGAAGAGTGTGATAGAACAAGACACCCAACAATTTCTTGTCACTTCAGAATGTATACCCTGAATGCATGATGAACACACATATATATCACACATACACTCACATACACAAATACACAGAAAAAGAACCAAAGAAAATATGAAAAGAGAAAAAATGTTATTTATTTACAACTGCTTTTTCTTACATAATCAGGCACCAATTCCTTGGCAAAATGCTAGGAAAACCATTGCTGGGAGAACAACAAAAGGTGATGGAAAATTAATGCTGAGTATAGTTCTGCTTAGTTAATTAGTTACCAAGTTTAAACAATGAATAATAGGGCTGGAGAGATAGCTCAGCAGTTAAGAGCACTGGCTCCTGTTCCAGAGGAACTTGGTTCAATTCCCAGCACCCACTAGACATAAATGCAGGTAAAATGCCAATATGCATAAAATAAAAATAAATTATTTTTTAAAATGCATAGTATTATCTTTGGTATTATCCTTGTAAAATGAGTTATTCTGATGACTCCTTCAACCCATAATGAGGAATATCATTGGTTGAGGTCTGCTTCTGAATGATGTTCAATGGCAAGGTTGTTCCATAAATTATAGAGTAATGCAGTTTCCAGAAGCCAGTTATTTTCCCATATATCCTTGAAGCAAACTGAATTGTTTCAAATCTAAAGGCAGAAGACAGGCTAACCTCAACTCCTGTCCATTGAAACACCAGGAGATGTTTCCTTTTAGGCATTTATTCACTGAATGTTATTCAGACAGCCAAGTCCAGAACTGCTTGAGATCAGCTCTCTGCTTGGCCTCCTGTCCAGAGTCCTTTTATTGTTGTTGTTTTGAGACTGGGTTTCACCTCATAGCTCTGGCTGTCCTGAACTAGGCTGGCCTCAAACTCACAGAAATCTGCCTGTCTCTGCCTTCTGAGTGCTGGGATTAAAGGTGTGCACTACCACACCTGGTTCTGCCCAGGGTCCTTTACCCAGAGGCAGCTCCACTCCAAGTCTACCTTTGTACAGAAATGTAAGAGGAGTTATTTCCAGCTACTGCCATGACCATACCAAAGCTATCTGTTTTCTTTTACATAATAAATACTGGGAAGATTGATGAACTGCCTACTTTGTGGCTAAAAGATTAAAAGACTAAAACTTCAACTCTATATGCAATTTTGATATAATAAAGTCTAATTTTTATGTAGGAAACTGTCATGTTAGTAAATCTTTATTCACCAAACTGTCAATGTCCTACAGTCATACAAAAGACAAACTAAAGTTTAACTTGCTATTTCAAATACACTTTTAGAAAGTAAAGTTTTAAAAACTTAGAATCATATTTCTCAGATCTAAAGAAAACATCATAGTAGATCTTTAAAAAAAAACTTACTTTCCTGGTTTAATAAAATTAGAAGTTCCACAAGACTTAAGTTTAAGAATACATGAAGTTTTAAGATAATAAGTTAATATTCTATTGCTATCTTAAATAATTATGTTAATTGATGGTGATTTGAAGTGTAATTAGTAAATATATATCAACCCAGCTAATCAATATGCTGACATTTGACCTTTTAAACATTATTAGATAAAGTGCTGGGTCAAAAAGAAATAGATGCTACAGTGACATCCCTAAGAAGCACAAACCACTGAGTTTAACATATTACAATCAGCACAGTTAGCTGTTCAGAAAATTCACATAATCAGGAAGTAACAGTAGTTGACCAACTGAGAAATTTTTAAAAATTCAAAGGAAAGACTTTTGCTCATAAAATTAGCAAAGGCATGGGGGCCTACACCTGAATCCCAGTGGCTGGAAAGCAGAGGGAGAAGGCTCACCAACAAGTTCAAGATCAGCCTGAGTTTACAGCAAGACCTTGTTCCGAAACAAAAAATTAGTAATTAGTAATTAGTAATTAGTAATTTGGTATGGTAGCATATAATCCAAGCACTCAGGGGCAAAGACAAGGGGATCTCTGTAAATTAAAGGCCAGCCTGGCCTACATAGTGAGTTCCAGAACACCTAGGACTCATAGAGAAACCTTGTCTTAATAAAAAAAGAAACAAACAAACAAACAAAAGAAACAAAGAAAAAACTTAGTGTAGAGTCTTGTTTAGGTCCTGTTTAAGTTTTGTTTTCTGTAGCATGAATCCTAATTGGTCTTAATAATAAAAACCAAGAGCTAGATATTGCGATAAGTGCTGAAAGATCAGAGAAGCAGAGCAGCCAACCACTAGAAAGGCTTCTTACCTCTAGGAATCCTCAGCTTGAAAGAGAGTAAGATCTTGTCTCTATGAATTCTCAGACTGAATGGGCCTCATATCCTGACTCCACCCACCTTATGTTCTTCTCTCCACCTCCCTAAACTGGGTTTAAAGGTGTGTGCCACCACTGCTGTCCTCTATGGCCAATTAGTGGCTTAGCTCTGCACTCTAATCTTCAGGAGCTTAATTTGTTAGATCACAAACAAAATATCACCACAGCTTCCTAAATGAAAAACATGGCATGGTATCCTAAGGAAATCTATTTCAGATAATCTGATAGGAAACTTTTGCCTCCATGTGACAGAAAAACAGCCCATTCTAATTTTTTCAAATGATGAATAGAATGTGTATTTTTAGTAGAAGGGTTACATAATGAGAGGCTATATATGACAGCATGTATATAGAATATGAAAGTGTAAACTGTGTTACAACTCCAAAGGGAAAGGTATCCTCCAAGAAAAATCGCAACTACAAATGGTATCCAACATGGGGCCCAAATTTCCATATATGTATGGCCTGAGAAAGCTGAAAGAAAGAGAAAAAAAAATCAGACACAGCCCCTTTAAGAGTAGCTGCTGTTCAGCAGAGCACTTAGTAGCCAGCATGCAAAGTAGAAACAGCAAGCTAAGTAAGTGCATGCACCAGCATCCTAGATCTGGGGAGGTTAAATGCAGCTCCCACTTAAACACAGCTCTAGGTCTGGACTGCAGGGTTAAGGCTTGGCTCTCATGGATCCCAGGAGGGGACAGAGCCAACCACCAGAGCCTCACTTCAGAGATCCAGCTGCCACATAGCAGTTTAAGGTTTGGCTCAAGCAGTCAGAGAACCCTACAGATGTACAGTAAAACAGGTCCAGACTGAAAAAAAAACCTGTAAGGAGGTTACAGTGTGTGTAGGTGCTTAAGAAAGAAAAGAAAATGGGTACAGACTATCATAGTAAAAAGTAAAATTTAAAAATAATTAAGCAAAGTCTTTAAAGTAATATAAAAAAAATAAGCCATGTAAAGATGGGAAATATTAAGGAGTCTGGATTCTGTATGGTGCTTTATTGACTTTGAATTTTTTGAAGACTAATGAATGATCAGCAGCTGCTGAGAAACATGGGGATTGTAAAAGGAGAATGCTGAATTAAATCAGCCTATGTACTTTAGAGATGTCTTAACTCTAAGATGGAATTCAAAAAATGTATTGCATTGGGGGAGAGGTTATGCTTTTGTTTCCATAGGAAATGAAAGGCTGTGGATTCCTTCAAAATTAGTAGAGACCAGATTTGATTAGGGGAGACCCCCATGAAAATCTTGGCTACAGCAAAGGAATAATCCTGGAAAAACTACAAGGCAGGTGACATATATACTGAGCCCTTGACATGGAAACAGCTCTGAGACTGGATGAGACATGATAAACTTTGTTGAGTACTGAGTCCTCATTACTTATTATTACATGCCATCCTTTCATATGCCATGGATAGAGCTTTGGTTATACATTCCAAATGGACTTATAAAGTTGACAGATGTCTTTTACCTGCTCAAACATAAAACAAAAAATGATCTTTAGATGGCTTGTGTAAAATGCACGGTTCATACTTGTGTTAATGCAGATATGTATGTTACCTTTGAAAGTTGTGTGTTTTTAGAGTAAAGGAACTAGACACCAATTAAAATGGGTGGTCCAAGTGATCCTCTCAGAGTGCCTCTGTTGCAGTTTCCTCTGAGTTCTGCATTCAGAAGAACTTCCAGGCTGCTAGCTGAGATGGTCCAGTCTCACAGACTATTCTATACAAGGACTTCAGATAAGCCTTGTACTTTCCCATTACAGAGATTAGACATCAAATGTTATATCAAGTTTTCTTAGGACTTGACCATTTAATGCAGCCTGGGAGTCCAGCTCCCAGAACTGCTCCAGGCATGTAAATAGAATGCCTTTAGAGTAGCAGGACTTAGGAATAATTTTTAACTATGAGGGAATAAGACTCAGTATATATACTGATGATCACATTCTTTATTTTTCTCAACTTCTCTTCTTCTTTTCTTTGTTCTTTCTTTCCTTATACACCATCCCAATGAAAAACAATAAAAAGCTACATTTTGAGTGTCACAGTACATTCCTTGAGCAAATGATAAGGAGCAGAGCCATTTACCATGGCAACGGGACATAGTGTTTGGCACTTTTCTGTGGTAATATTTTATTTGTGCTCTAACAAATAAAGTTTACCTGGAGATCAGAGGAAAAAGCCAGCCTCTATTAAATATAGAGATCAGGCAGTGGTAGCACATGCCTTTAATCCTAGCATTCGGGAGGCAGATATTCATCTGGATCTCTGTGAGTTCAAGGCCAAACTGGGAACAGAGCCAGGCATGGTGGCACATGACTTTAATCCCAGCACTAGTTAACCATTGAGTTCTCAAGGTCTGTATAGACAGACAGGAAGTGATAGAGCTGGGCAGAAAGAGGAAGTGATGTAGCTGGCTAGAAACAGGAAGTAAGATGGCAGGGCACAGAAAGGTATATAAGGTGTGAGTAAACAGGAAGTCTCTCTCTTAGGCTGAGGATTTCCTAGCAGTAAGAACTCATGGCTGGCTTGTTCTATTTCTCTGATCACTCAGCTTTCACCCCAATATCTGGCTCCAGGTGTTTTATTAATAAGACCATTTAGCAAAAATTCATGTTACACTTTCCCAGGAAGTAGCATTGAAAGTGTCTTAAACATAAATATATATGTATATGTATATTATATATATAATATGTATTATATATATATATATATTTTATCCTGCTTGCAACCTCAGAACACAAGGAAGGGAGCTTGTAACTCTTTATTCAAGGCTGTGAGAGCAGACCATCCTTTGTAGCCCTAGCTAATTGTGAAACTTTTTTTTTGTAGTTAACTGGACATAAAACTATTTTTCTCTGTATGCAGTTAATTGGTTAATAGTTTTTGCTGTTATCCACATAAATTTCAGGACTTCAACATAAACATTTAGTTAGCTGAGCCTTGAATCTTGTATTATAAACTGAGGTTAGAGGTTCATGCAGAGTGTTAATTGCTAAAGAATTCAGGTAGGGAGTTATATCTTAATGTTATTAGCCTGACTGTTAGCAAGTGGGAAAACTGGCACCAAAGTTGCTTTGTGCATGAAGTTGGTTCCACAATCAGATACCTGGGAATATGTCCCTGTGCACTTTCTATGGAAGTTTATCTTATAAAGCATTTAATCTAGTCTGAATTTGCTCTGAGGCCCAAGATCAGCCAATAGTTTGTGACTTGTCTTAGAATCTGACAAGAAATTGTTGTTTTCTTTATGTCAGTTTGAGTTAATGATATAAAACAGGGCCTAAATGTCTTACAGTCCTTGTGAAACAATAGTTCTAGTTATGAAGCATATCCTAGTACGTTTTCTGTTCATCAAAGTTATACAGCTTAATGAGGAATCATCTTTAGACCATCCACAGATATGTGCCCACAAGATTGACATGTAATCATGAGATTATATGTAGACCTTACATGAAAATGTACAGCAATGGAGAGATTCCACAGCTATTTTTGCACATGTGAAATTACAGACAGACACAACTAGTTTTCAGAATCAGTGGTCTTGTAAGCCTCACTTGAACAGAATTAATCATCTGGTGGATTGACAGCTGAATTATCAATTGCCATCTATTGTATTTATGTCATGGCCCATGATAGCTCTTGACAACCATTATCACAATTTTCTCAGTGTGCCCTGGGAATGCTGTTGCCCCTACACAACAGGAAGCAGTCTAGAGAACACAATGCCCACATTCCCAAGAGGTGGGGTGGATGGTTTTTGGTCATTGGTTGGGTTATGGATGTTTGTCAACATTTAGTGAGGATATAGGAATATAGGGGGAATAAAGGCAACTATTCATCTCAAATATTTACATTGGTATGGATTCTTGTATAGTGATACAAATTAAGGTTATTTTTTAATACTGTATATATGTTTCTATTCTTGTTTAAGGTGTTGTACCTATGCAGCTCATTTAAAAATGTAATATAAAGCTGTAGTCCTTGAAAGCTATTATTACAAACTGTTTAGGATAATTGAAAAATACAGGTTAGTAGTTAGTCATCTATAACAATCAAACTTGTGGTCATGTTAGGTATGTTTTCAAGGTTAAACAGATATATTTTAAATAGCTAGATGATCTTCAAATACTTCGGGGACCAACAGAATATGGCATTTAAGATGTTTAGTAACCTAAGGATTTGATGACAGTGTGACATGTCTGTTCCTGGCAGTACGAAGCTACTTCATAAAAGCATGATGGGCATTGAAGAACCTCCAAATGCAGTTTGCTTTCATTGTCAGAAAGCTAGTCATTTGGGCAAGAAACTTCCCTTGTCTCAACTGCTAACAGTATGCTGTAGAAACTGCACAAGCATGACACAAATGAAAAGACTGCTGAACTTTACCAAGACAAGGTGGGATAGTCCTTCAAATTTTTTGCTTCATAGAAAAGTCTGTCAGATATTCTAGGCCTGTAAGACAAACTCAGATGCCCCAATTTGAGGAACCTTGGGTGACTGTCCAGGAAGCAAGCTGCTTGTCATTTCTACAGTTTTGGAAGTTGTTTGCTCTACACTTCTTGTTTACTCAGGTAATAGTATATCCTTCTCAGGTCTCTGATGGAGTTGAAGATAAAATAATTATAGTTATAGTTCTCCTTGTTACCAAATTCAGAAAAGAAACTTCCATAAGAGATTAAAGTTTATAAGCTTGATTAAAGTTTATAAATGCTTAAATTTTTTATCTAAGAAAATGTTTTGAGTTCTAAAAAGGTGAATGTTGGCTTGGTAATACAAGTTAGAATAGAAAGTATGTTAGGTACACAACTTTGGACTCACCAAGATAGGATAGATAATGGAGAATTTTCTCTGAATTTCCTAAATGTAAATGCATTAGATACTGTAAATGTACTTCTTACTTGATAACTGTTATTATTGTTAAAGCTAAAACCTTTTATTTAGACAAAAAGGGGGTAATGTAATATTGTGGAATATTTGGTTAATTGTGTAAAGATGTGTTGCATTTGTTTATGTTGTGGAATACTTTTTTAACTATAAAAAGATGTGTTGCATTTGTTTAATTATGTAAAGATGTATTGCTATTTTACCTTGCCTGCCTAAAGTACTTGATTGGTCTAATAAAAAGCTGAATGGCCAATAGGTGGAACTTGTAGATAGGGAGAACAAGTAGGAAGAGGAATTTTGGCTCAGAGAACAAAGAAAAGGAGATGACAGGGAGACATTAGGGGCCAGACACACAGACACAGAGGAATCAGCAAAGTAGGACATACAGAATGAAAGATAAAAATCTCTGAGACAGGCAAATGGCTGGAACTAGAAAAAAAATCATCCCAAGTGAGATAACAAAGACTCAGAAAGACAAACATGGTATGTACTTACTCATAAGTGGATATTAGCTGTAAAGTAAAGGACAACCAGGCTACAATCCACAGCCCCAGAGAGGCTAGGTAACCAGGAGTACCCAAAGAGGGATGCATGGATTTCTCTGGGAAGGGGAAATAGAAGAGATCTCACAGGAAAACTGGGTGTGCGGTGGGGGTGGGAATATGAGGGATAGGACTGGGCAGTTTGGAGGCAGGGTAGAGGGGGAAAGTAATGAAAGAGATGTCTTGATGGGGGGCAATTGGGGGTTAGGGAGAAACCTGGTGCCAGGGTAACGTCCAGGAATCCATGAGGATGACCCCAGCCAAGACTCCTAGCAACAGTGGAGAGGGTGTCTGAACTGACCTTCTCCTGTAATCAGATTGGTGACTACCCTAAAATCGTCAGAGAGCCTTCATCCAGTAACTGATGGAAACAGATGCAGAGATCCACAGCCAAGCACTGGGACAAGCTCCAGGAGTACTGTTGAAGAGAGGGAGTAGGGATTATATGAACCATGGGGTCATATAATGGGGTCAAGATCATGAAAGGGAAACCCACAAAGACAGCTAACCTGAGCTCATGGGAGCTCACTGACTCTGGACTGACAGCTAGGAAGCCTGCATGGGACTGACCTAGGCTCTCTGCATATATGTGACAGTTGTATAGCTTGGTCTGTTTGTGGGGATCCTAGCAATGGGATCAGGACCTGTCCCTAGTGCTTGAGCTGCTGTTTGGGAACTTATTCCCCATGTTGGGTTGCCTTGCCCATCCTTGATGCAGTAGGAGGAGCTTGGTCTTGCCTCAACTTGATGTGGCATGCTTTGTTGACTTCCTAGGGAGGCCTGCCACTTTCTGAACAGAAACACAGGAGGAGTGGATTTTAGGGGGTTGATGGGAGGTGGGGAGAGGGAACGGGTAGAGAGGAGGAAGGGGAAACAATTCTTCTCTGCTCCAGTGAAAGAAAGTTGTTACAACAAACCTTACATAAGAGATTTATTGAGAGGAAGAAATCTAGGAAGGTGGCTTCCTCTGCCAGGGTGGAAAAAGGTAGCCCCAAACTGAGCATATACAGGGCTTATATAGGGTTTCTTAGGGACTGAGATTTCCAGGGTGAAGATTTTTAGGGTGGGTATTGGTTGGATTTCATGCTCAGGGATTGGTTAGATTTCAATTCCTGAGTTGGTTAAGGGGCAGGGTGTGCTTCCTTGGCTCTGGTCTCAGGCAAGGGCCCAGAGTATTATTTCATTGAACCTTTTTATAAAAAATTCATCCATCTAAAGCCATAAACAATGCAGTATTTCTCATTTGCATTTCTATTTCTCAATATCTCTTGAGTACAGGATCTGAGACAGTCTGTGAAAACACAAGAGGGTAACTATTCTCAACAATAGGCTTAGCCAGCTTTTTTTTTTGTAGGTTAATTAACTGAGGGGCTATCTTACCTACCAAACACTACCCACCTCAGAAGATCCCTGAAAATCATGCTGCCCATTAGCAAAATTGTCCTTTATGAAAACTTATTTTGGAGCTGAGTGTGGTTTCAACTGCCTTTAATCCAAGCACCTAGGAGGAAGATCTCTGTGAGTTCAAGGCCAGCCTAGTCTACATAGCAAGTTCCAGGACAGCCAGGACCACATGGAAAAACCTATCTCAAAAAATTAAAAACAAAAGACAAACAAATAAACAAAACAAAACAAAATCACCTTATTTTGGAAATAAAATAACGGAGACTCAAACAAAATGTGAAACAAAACTGAAGGATAATGTCACAGCAAAGCTATGACATTGAAATGAACCTGTATTCTCCACATGTTTTCACCTACCACCTCTCCCCTCTGATCATTAAATACTATTCAAAGAATAAAATAAATCTCCACATCATCTTAAGAATCCTACAGTAATGCTACTGGGTTATCTTCCTTCTACCAACATATAAAATGTCACCCATTACACCTATCCCATTATGTGCTATAAGGAAGGAGAAGGACACTTAGTAGTTTCCAAAGATTTTATTAATTCACTACATAAGCAGGTCACTGGTCGATCAGGGGTGCAGGACAAGGACACAGGAGCCTTATTTCTCCTAACAATCCCAAGTAGGGACAGAATCAGGGTTTATAAGCATAAAATTCACAAACATTTTTTGCAAAGTTACAGTTTTCATCAATCAGGATTTAGGCTTCCTTGAGTGTTCCATCATTGTCAATCAATACATACTGGAACCAATCAGATTCATTTGTCTTTCTGTTCTTAAGAACAGTCATAATGTTTCTAAATAACTAAAAATGCATAAGAACTATTTCTGTGATTTAAGGAGGAAATGCGTCAACTATTGGAATATTCTCAGCTCCCCTGGGACTTGGGAACCTTAACTTTATTTCACCCTACAGGTAAAATGGAGTCTGAAGTCAAAGTGACAGTACTCAGGCCAAGGTGCTTTTGCCTGCTACCTTCATATCAAAGAGCCAGAATGTCCTTACCCATCTTGGTGTGTTTACATTTCCTCTCTTCAAAGTGATCCAAGTCTTGGTATATAGTAAAATATCTTTTGCTAATCTCCCAATGAAGAGTAATTGTCGCAATAGCCTACACTCAAAATCATCATTCCCAGTTTCTTAGTGTAATGTTCTCCCTCAGATAATATGACTTAATAACTGAAAAGACACAAATCAAAGTCACACAAAAAATTAATAGTAAATTTTTAAAACAAAATTACAATGAGAAATCTTGTAAGAGATTTAAGAGATTTAAGTTTAAATTACTGTGTTTAAGATATCTACAAAACAAAAATGCCTCTAACTTGTAAGCCCCTCTAGCTCATAGACAGATAACTTCCTAGAATGCTGGGGTCTGTTGTTTATGTAAGATATCAAAGTCCCCTGTTTTTATTTCTGTAAACAAGATTGGTTCCCGCAAAGGCACAGAATGTGCTGATCACACACACATAAGTTGGAGGTATGTAGGTAGGGAGCACATTAGGATATTTTCTTGTCCCCAACTGAAAAAAGATGGAAAGTTCATAGTCTTGTGGGTTTTACCTTTATAGGTACTGGGTAAACATAATTTGTGGCCATTCTCTGGGAATCCCAGGTGTGGACCGAGTCAGTGACCATCATCCTGGTCAGTATTTTCTAAAGTTTGCTTCAAATTTGGCTCAAAAATTGTGGTAGTGGTCTTATTCTTGCCCATTGTGACTAATAATCTATAAGTAGTACTACACTAACAGACTAAATATGGATTTCCCAGAGTCCTGGGGAAGGCGCTACAACTGGCGTGGGGTTATCTGAGAGAAAAGAATCTCATACACCATGCTCTTATGTCTGTTAACTTTATTCGTCTAAGACAAGATTCTATCTATGCAGCTTCAGTTCCATCCAGGCATTCAGAGCAGGAATAAATCTAGATACACCAAGCTCTTTGTCCATCTACTTTATTTCTCTGGGATGAAATCCTGTCTACATAGCTTCAGTTCCATCCTGACACTCAGTTCCTCTTTGTCCTCTCTTCACTGCCCCCCTCATTGTCCTACTAACAACTAAGTTCTTATACTTTCAGCCTCATCTTCATCTCCTGTTCCTTTGTCCTCCATCTTTCCTTGCTCCTTACTCCTGGCCCTTAGAAAACTCTACAAAAGATCTGTCTTACCCTCTACAGAAATTCTGTCCTCTCTTCCTTCTGGCTATGTGGTTCTCTCCACCTCTACAAAAAAATGCCTATTCCTTCTTCCCCTCACCATGTGTGCCTCACCAGAACGTTGCTCCACTCTATCTTCCACCTGGATATATAAAAAACCTCTTTTGTTCTCAGTCAATTGCTCTGCTCACCACTAGGCCTGAAGGCCTAGATGCTTGAGCTTCATTTGCACAAGAACTGAAGCCATGCATTTACCACCTGCCTGCTGGGCCCTGCCTACATGATCTTATTCAAGTACTGGCTCCAGCAAGATGCTCTCACACACACACACACACACACACACACACACACACACACACACACGTTCTATGGGAATCATAAGCACAAGAAATTCATAACAAGGAACAGCTAAATATCAAAGCTATATAACACCAAATATTTCATAATAAATGGCTTCCTATTTGACTGACCCTTGGCCTGTCAAGTATAGCTTATTATATACAGCTGGACTCCTTATATCATTTTCCTGTGGTTCACCACAACTAAAGATGAAAAAATATATTTTTCACTACAGCTTTAAGCATTTAAGAAAATACTTGGGGTAGAGAGATGCTTTGGAGGATAAACACATTTGTTATGTAAATGTGAGGCTCAACTTCTAATTTCCAGAACCCAAGTGAAAAGCAGGCAGCCTCATTATAGTGGTAGCCTATAATCCCAGCAATGGTCCTGGGGCAATCTGGCTAGCTAGACCAGTGGGTTTGGACGAGCTCCAGGAGACTTGATTCAATAAATAAAAGTGAGAGTGTTGGAAGAAGATATCTGATGTCAACTTTGGGCCTCCACATGCATGTACCACATATACACACCAAAAGAAAAATGAAAAACTAAAGTAAATGAAAACACAAAAACACAAGTGACAGCTCATACTGGCAAGGATGGGAAGCAAGGGGAATACTCCTCCACTGCTGGTGGGAGTGCAAACTTGTGCAGCCACTTTTGAAATCAATACTGTAGTTCCTCAGAAAATTGAGAATAATCTACCTCAAGACCCATCTATGCCATTCCTGGGTATATACCAAAAGGATGCTCCCTCCTACCACAAGGACATTTGCTCAACTATGTTCATAGCAGCTTTATTCACAATAGTTAGAAATTGGAAACAACCTCAATTGAAGAATAAATAAAGAAAATGTGGTACATTTACACAATGGAGTATTACTCAGCTGTTTAAAAAAAAATAAAATCATGAAATTTTCAGGCAAATGGATAGACTAGAAAAAATCATCCTGAGTGAGGTAACACAGACCCAGAAAGACAAACATGGTGTGTACTTACTTATAGGTTGATATTAGCTGTAAAGTAAAGGATAATCGTGCTACAATCCACAGACTCAGAGAGACTAAATAACAAGTGGGCTCAAAACATGGATCTCCCTAGAAAGGGGGAATAGAGTAGATTTTTCTAATGGACTGGGCTAGTTAAGGATGGGAACAGGAAAGATCAGGTGTAGGGGATAGAGTGAGAGAGTACCTGAAGAGACGACTGGATTGGAGGAGGGCATTTTGGAAGCAAGATAGAAACCTAGTGCAATAAAAACTCCCTGGAACCTATGAAGGTGACCCTAGAGAAGACTCCTAGGAATGGGGATATAGAGCCTGAACTGACCGCCTTCTGTAAACATGTGTAGTAGTTTGAAATTAATTGGTCCTCATAAGCTCACAGTAAATGGTGCTAGTGGGAAGTGTGGCTTTGTTGGAGGAGATATGGCCTTGGAGGAAGAAGTGTGTCATGGTGGAGGCAGGCTTTGAGATTTCATATATGCTCAAGCCATGTCCAGTACTTCAGTATACTTCCTATTTCCTGTCAAAGATGTAAAATTCTCAGCTACTTTACCAGCATTATGTCTGCATGCACACTGCCATGTTCAACCATGAGGATAATGGACTGAACCTCTGAACTATAAGTCATCCAACTAAATGTTCTCCTCTATAAAAGTTGTTGTGGTCATGGTGTCTCTTCACAGGGATAGAAATCCAAACTAAGATACAAGGCAAGGGATTGGGACATCAACCCAGCCACTAAACATTTCAACTATAATTTGTCCTGCTTGGTTAAATGTGGTACAGAACTTGTGGGAGTGACCAGCCAATAATGACTGGCCTGACTTTTGATCCACTCCACCAGAAGGAGCCCACACCTGACACTGCCTGTAGGGCCAGGAACCAGAGGCTGGATAGCTCAGAGACCTAGAATAGAACCAAATAAAACTGGTTTAAAAAGTAGTTGTCAATGAAATGATTCCAAATTATATACTACTATATTCATAGACAGGTACCTAGCATAATTGTCATCAGAGAGGCTTCATCCAGCAATTGATAGGAGCAAATACAGAGACCCACAACTAAACATTAGGCAGAGCTTGTGGAATCCTGCTGAAGAGAGGAAGGAAAAATTAATGAAGCCAGAGGGGTCAAGGGCACCACAAGAACACAGTCCAAGGATCAACTAACCAGGGATCATAGGGGCTCACAGAGACTAAACCAACAATCAGGGAGACTAAATAGGTCTGACCTAGGTTCTCTGCATATATGTTATGGTTGTGCAGTTAAAATGTTCCTATGGAATTTCTAACAGTGGGAGCAGGGGCTGTCTTTGACTCTTTTGCCTGCTTTTGGGACTCTATTCCTCTTAGTGGGTTGCCTCATCCAGCCTTGATTTGAGGGTATGTGCCTAGTCTTATTTTAACTTGTTACGCCATGTTTTATTGATATCCCTGGGAGGCCTGCTTTTTTTTGTAGGGAAACAGGGAGAGGGGAGGTGGGAGGGTAGGGAGTCAGAAGAGAGGAGGGACAGGAACTGCAGTCAGGATGTAATCTATGAAAGAAGATGAATAAAAGAGAAGAAAAAGAAAAAAGAAGACTAGAATTCAGCCAGGTGGTGGTGGACCACACCTTTAATCCCAGCACTCTGGAGGCAGAAACAGGTGGATCTCTGTGAGTTCAAGGCCAGCCTGGTCTACAGAGTGAGTTCAAGAACAGCCAGACCTACATACAGAAACCCTGTCTC
>LZPO01044716.1:29211-41729 GCA_001675575.1 Neotoma lepida
AGAGAGAGAGAGAGAGAGAGAAGGAAGAAAGAGAGAAAGAAAGAAAGAAAGAAAGAAAGAAAGAAAGAAAGAAAGGAAGGAAAGGAAGTAGGTAGGGAGGAAGGAATGAAGGAAGGAAAGAAGAAAGGAAGGAAGGATGGAACGAAGGAAGGAATGGAAAGAATAGAATGCAATTCCAGCTGTTTTATGGTTGGTTTTAATGTTATCTCACCACAAATTAGAATTACCTAAGTAGGGAACCTCACCGCTAAAAGTATCCTGATTTCATTGTTAGATGTAGGAAGACCTACCCCAAATATGGGCAGCACCTTCTGGTAGCAGTTCAGATAGAAAAGGTGTGGCAGAAGGAAGATTATCTAACTTTTGCCTTCCCTCTTACCAACAAGTTCATCTGCCCTGTAGCTGCTGCTGCTGATTGTATCACTGATATCAGAACCATTTCCAGAATCATTTTCAAGCTTTCATCAGGGACTAGGGAATAGCTACTCTCCAGGAAACTTCAGGGCTTCCACTGCCAGACTGGGACAGTGAATACTGAGGTACACAGCTTTCTGGGCTGAGAAACTAGTGGTTGTCACTGCTGATCCTTGCATCACTCACCCACCTCTGTGAGAGACACTTTGGGTCTGCTTTGAAGGCTGAAGTACTCTCAAGGACTGAATAACTTCAGGGTTTTCAGCTGTCAGGTGTAATTCTGCTGTTAATACTTTAAAGTTGACTTAAAAAATTCTTTTATATCTATATATTTATATATAGATAAATATATGTTTTCAACCATTAGTTCTCTTTCTCTAGAGCTCTCTAACTGATGTAAACTATTATCCTAATATGTAGAACATTATACAATAACCATGCACATACACTATATGTATGGTCTTAAGCCATGTGTTGTTATCTAGCATTTGAAATGTTGCTTGTGCCCAAGAGACTGAATGTTTCCTTAGATTTATGTTTTTTTTTGTGTGTGTATGTATACATGAGTGTCAGTATCTACAGAGTCCAGAATAGTGTGTCTAATTGCCTAGAGCTAGAGCTACAGGTGCTTTTAAGCTACTCAACATGGGTGCCAGGAATGTTAACTCTGGTTGACTGCAAGGGCAGTAAGCATTCTTGACCACTGAGCTATCTCTTCAGCCCCCAGCAACTGAAATTTTAAATTTAAATATTATTAACCACTTGTAGCTAGGGGCTCCTATATTGAATGGTCAGTTTCTAGAGCATACAACTCACAGCAGCTTTAAAGACAGGCCATGAATGCTTGTGATTTTTTTCCTGTCTTCCCTGTCTTTACTTTTTTTCATCAGACCTAGTCATAATTCACAGCTTCTAATTAAACAAATCAGCTAATGCAGTCACTCATCTTTGGAAGAAACAGAAGAAGGGATATATGACTCACTAAAATGTCATCTATAAATTGCCTGTGTTTCTCTAAAATGACACACTAAGGTTTCCTGGAATTTTTGACATTTTAAATGGGATATATCTTTGATTATGCATTGTAAAAGGACCCAATTACATTATTTGCATTGTTGGAGGTTTATTAGCATCTCTGGCCTCTACTCTCTAGATACTAGTACCCTCCTCCTGACAGCCAAAAATGTCTTTGAACATTGTCAATTATGAAGTGAAAATTACTATCCATTAACTTGATGGCTATTTTTGGTTGCCAAGTTAAATACATATGAAATTAATTAAATCCCAAGTGGCTGAGTACACCTGTGGAGGATTTTTTTTCTAAATTAAATAAATTGATGTGGGAAGACCTACTTTTAATTTGGATATTTTGAAGTGGTAGGATCCATTTTTAATCCGAGTCAGACCTGGTGTCAGCCTATATGAAGGGCATGAAAGAAGGAAGCTTTCCTTCTTTGCCTCCTTGCTCTTGCTCTTGCTGGCAAGTTTATTCCTTCACTGGCATTAGAGCCTGCAACTTTAGGATTCTGGCATATACTAAAGACCAGTTGAAACATCCAGTCTCATTGACTAAACAGCTATTGGATTCTTGGACCTCTCACTGGAAGATAGCCAATGTTGGACTAGCTGGAACACAGCCTGTAAGCCATTCTAATAAAATCCATATATATAATGTGTGTACATATGTATGTGTATATGTATATGTATGTATGTATGCATATATGTATATATGTATATATCGTTATATATGTATTGTATATAATATATGGGCTATATTCATTCTACAAGTTCTGTTCTTCTAGAAAACACTGACTAATATTTAGGCAAATGTTAAAAGAGTTCAGATAAAATACTGTTAATAAAATTTTTCAGGTGAATTCAGAATCCCTGTCATACTTGATATCATTCACTTAAAACTTTAAATATTATCTCTGCAGGTCATTTTATTTAATCATTTAATTAATTTTCCTGAGCTTCAGATTCTATAATATCTCCAGACACTATAATGTCTAATAGACATTATAACTTTAAAAAATTAACTCAAGTCTCACAGTTCCATCTCTCCCATCCTCACCATACTTATTTGTAGGAGAATGTTTTGTCCTGTCCTGCCCAGCTCCCATGGCTGCTCAGACCCAAGTAAACACACAGAGGCTTGTATTATTTTTAAAATATGGCCTAATGGCTCAGGCTTCTCATTAGCTAGCTCTTACATCTTAGATGAACCCATTTCTATAAATCTATGTTTTGTCATGTGTCCCATGGCTTTCCCAGTCTGCTGGCATGTTGTTCCTTTTGTGGCAGCTGGTGTCTCTTCCCCAGCCTTCCTCTTCCCAGAATTCTCCTTGTCTGCTTATCCTGCCTATAATTTCTGCCTGGATACTGGTCAATCAGCATTTTATTTATCAACCAATCACAGCAACACATATTCACAGCATACAGAACTTTATCCTCATCATTTCCCCTTTTCTTTCTATTCAAAACAAAGGTTTTAACTTTAACATAGTAAAATTACATAAAACAAAACAGTTATCTAGCAAAAATTATTGTTACAATATCTAGTCTATATTTGGCAAATTTAAATAAAATATCTTTTTCCTATATTTGTGAGTTTAAGGTTTTATATCTAACTTATCTTTTATCATAACCAAGGAGAATTATAACTATCTAGTCTTCGACTATATCAAAGACTCCAGAAAGATATATTACCTAAGTACACAGGAAATGCATTGTAAGCAACTTCCAAAATCTAGAATGACAGAGACAGCTGGCTGCCTGGACAATTACTCAAAGTTCCTCTGTAATGTTGGGGCATCCATTCTTTAGCCTACAGCCCTAGGGTCTCTCAGTAGCTTCTGTCTGTGTCCTGTAGAATGTCTGGCAGTTTCTTCTGTGAAGCAGGAACCTGAAGGACCATCTCGCCTTGCAAAGTTCAGTGGTCATGTTACTGTGGGTCCTGTATGTCCAGTCAGTACAACATTTTGCCAAGCAGTCCAGGCAAGAACAATTTCTTGCCCAAATGGCTATTTTTGTCAAGAAGATAAACTCCATATGAAGCAGCTTCAATGCCCATCTTTCTCTTCAAAGTAAATTGGTGTTGCCAGGAGCAGATGTGTCTCACTGTCCAGAAAGTCTAAGTTTTTAAAACATTTTAAATGCCATATTTTGTAGGTCTTTGAAGTGTTTAAAGATTACCTATCTATCTGAAATATATCTTTATATACCTAAAAAACTTAACATGATTGTAAGTTTGATTATCGTAGATTAATTATTAATCTGTATTTCTTAACTATACATTACAATTTTAAATTGAGCTGCACAAATATAATACCTTAAACAAGAGTAGAAATATACATACAGTATAACAAAATTAACTTTAAATTTCTGTCAATAAACTAAAATCCATAGCAATGTAAAACAAGTTGTTCTTTAAAAGTAGATTCAATAATTCATCCTTTTATCTTATCATATCTATATTCCCCTTTTTTTAGAAAGAGATTGTATTTATAAACAACCTCCTTTAAATAAAAATAAACATTTATAAAAAATATTTTGGGAATTTGGGCATAGCTTCTCATACTACTTTCTGCTGGGTGAGGGTGAGGGCATCTTTAGCGGATCCTGAGAAAATTAAGAATTATGGTCAAGTCCTGACTGGAGTAGCTGTATTGCCTGAGCCAGTTGCCTTGAAGCCATTTTGAATGTTAGATCATCTGGGCCATGGTGTTATTGGAGACCTTTCAGGGGCTCTTGGCTGATCAAACCATATTAACCTAGATGCAATCCAGAGGTTCTCATCTTTTGTGGAAACAAAAGCAGAACCTCTTTTTTAAAGCAACGTATCCTTAAACACAAATTTTGAGGTCAATATACCTTTAAAATATACATATCAATTTAACTCAGCAGCTTTTACAATCAAATATCTCTCTGCAGTTAAAAATCCCAAAGACAATACAATTCAGATTTTTTTGTGTAATATCCATCTTTATGTGGCTTATTTTTTATATTATTTTTACTTTCTCTTTAAAAACTTTATTTTTTAAAAATATCTATTTTTTTGTATAACTGCATATACTCTTTTTTCTCTCTCTTTCAAGCCTATGTACATTTTTACACACATTATAAACTGTTTAAAGTCTTTTTTCATCTGAATCTGCCTTATTGTGAATCTATAATCCTTCTCTGACCATGAGAGATTTTAAACTGCTAAACTGCGTAGCTAAGATTGAAGCTGCAGCCCTGGCTGCTGACTCTGCCCACTTCAGCTTTTCAACATGGTGGAACTATTTTTATCAATTACTGCTTATCACTGACTTTGGGAGGCAGTGGGTCCATGCCCATCTAGCAGTGTGTAGCCCAGAAACCATTTTTTTTGTGTGCTAGCAAAAGCTAAATCCACCACACAGCCTGCCGTGTGGCTTGCAGATGCCACTGTGTACTATGGTGGGAATCTGCTATGCTGCAGGTCAAGCCCAAATGCTGTGGCATCTTGCAGCCCACATGAGACATGAAACAGGAACCTGTTTTTGGCTCCGTTTTAAGGTCTCTTATCAAATTTTCTCAGCTTTCAGGTGGACACTGTTCACACTATGTATGGATGCCATTTGTAAGAGAAAGTTTTGTCTGAGTCCTGCCAGGCCCCACAGTCCCACAGCCACTTATAAAATAATTACTCAGAGGCTTATATTAATTACAACTGCTTGGCCATTAGCTTAGGCTTATTACTGACTAGCATTTAAATTAACCCATTTTTATTAATCTATGTTTTTGTCATGTGTTCCGTGGCTTTACCGGTCTGCTCGCATGTTGTTCCTTCCACAGAGCTAGCATCTCCTCCCCAACCTTCCTTGTCTGCTTATCCTACCTATACTTTCTGCCTGGCTACTGGCCAATCAGTATTATATTTATCAACCAATCAGAGCAACACATATTCATAGCATACAGAACAACATCCCCATCACTTATTCTAGTTTTTCCCATTTCAGTAAAGAGCATGTTTTTAAAATTACAGTTAGTTGTCCTTCATTCACTTTCCCTTATACCACATATATCTTATCCTCTTTTTTAGCTCTCTCACAAATTTACCTAATTATCTCCATCCTTAGTGTTGTGACACAATCCAAGCCACCATTCCTCACCTAAACTATTTTATTCACAATCACTTGTATAAACTCCTGCCACGTTTACCTCCAAATCTAGTTTCACTCTTAATCCAGCAGCTGATGTTTCTTTTTTCTAGTTAAATGTTATCATGCCATCACCTCAGATGTTCTAATGAGTGACCATTGACTTAACGTGACATCCAAACTTCCCTGGTGCATTATGTATCTCTTTCATCCTAGTTCACACTGTGAGTCTCATGACTGTGTGTTCCAGCCGTGATGGTCTTTGTTAGCTATTGTACAGATACTGCCAAGCTTGTTAAGATCTCTAAGCTTTCTGAAATATCTCTTTCATCTAAGTGGACCCACAGATCTTTCTATACTTGGCTCCTTTTTCATGCTTCAGATTTGAGCTCCAAAACCACTTTTTCAGAAAGTCCCTTCCTCTCTTCCTGATCTGGAAAGTTCATATCCTAGTTCCATTCCATCCAAGGAATCCATGGTGATTGCTTTTCTTCAATGAAGGGTCGTATAGTAAACATGTTTTGCTTTGTGAGCCATAAAGTCTCTCTGTAGCACCTTCTCAAATTATATGTATGAACTATCTTTAATTTGGTATGCTCAAAAAATCTGAAACTTTTTGAGTATTAAGGTGATGCCACTCACCAAAAATTCCAGACCATGAAATTTTCATACCCATTTTAAAAAGTAGTATAAAATTATGTCAAGGTAGTCATACATGAAACATACATATGTTTTTTATTTATATTTGGATCACAACCCCTAGATAGCTTACTCTGGCATACCTAAGTATTCCACGATTCAAAATACTCTGTTCTCAAGCATTTTGGACAGGAAATATCCAACTGTAGTATCACAAAAGCAACAACTACAAACAGTAGTTAATGGGAGTAGCTGGGTTTCAATAAGACTGCATCTACAAAATAGACAGTATGACATATTTTATCTACTCATCTCTGTGACATTCCCTTCTATATCATCTTCATAGATTTTAAAAAGAAATCATACTGTTTTCTTGATTACCTCTTGTCTCCTTCCCTCAATAAACACCTTCAAAGCAAGAATCTTATATTACTCCTGGCTCATCCTATAATGTCTACAAGTCTGTGAACCTAGTAAATATTTGTTAATTAAATAAGTGAAGTAAATCATATTTGCTGATGTAAGAATAATAATCTAGGAAAATAATCATTTAAAATCTGGTCTAGCCGGGCGGTGGTGGTGCACGTCTTTAATCCCAGCACTCAGGAGGCAGAGGCAGGCAGATCTCTGTGAGTTTGAGGCCAGCCCGGGCTACCAAGTGAGTTCCAGGAAAGATGCAAAGCTACACAGAGAAACCCTGTCTCGAAAAACAAACAAACAAAAAAAACCAATAAAATCTAGTCTTAAATCAAATTCTAGCCAATCAATAAAACTGCTTTCTTTTATAGATTCTTACATTATTATAATTGAAAGAAGATCATAGATTTCCTTCCCCATCAATAGGCTTCTTAGGAGACAATTTCTTATGAAAAGTTTGATATTTGATAGCTCAAACATTTACTCCAAATCTCTCTTGCAATCTGATGTTGTGTTGTATATTACATAAAACACATCTAAATATTTCTTATTTTTTACTTACTTTTAGAGAAAGCCCCCCCTCCCCTCTCTCCCTCTCTAGTCCAGGCTGGCCTTGAACTCATGGCAATCATCCTACCTGAGCCTCCTATGTACTAGAATTGCAGATGTGAGATATTACAACAATCCTACATTTTTACTTTTAAAGAAAATAAAGTCACACAAGTCGGACAATTTTGATAAAAATAATTATATCAGAGAACAGAGGAGGACTTCTACAACAGACAACATTTTAAATATCGAAGTCCCCATCCCACTACCAGTAAGTCCCTTAATTTGTTTCTTTTCTGTTATACAGATTTTTTTTTTCTTTTAGGCTATCCTTTCAGGATGTCTATAAGAAGTTACCTACAACAAAGGCATTCCCTATTTAGGAATATTTATTCCAGATGTTGAAATCCTTGGGGACCTTGTACTTCAAGCAGTCCCAGAAGAAGAACATCCCATTATCACTTCTGCTCCAAGGCAAGAAGCTGAAGTTTTCCTTACCATAGGCTCCCTAAGGCCAGCCCCATACCTAAGAGCTATCCTAGAGGGAATGTGTTACTACAAACTTGGAACTTCTGAAATGGAGGTCCTTTTTCTCTCTTTAATTTGGTGTCTCCCCAATTTAGGAGTCCTTATAGTCTCTGACACTTTTGATTAGAATAAAGTCACTGGCATGTTTGTGTGAATTATTATTTCCTTTCTGAGGGGTTTTTACAGCCTACTTTTCACTTTTCTTTTCCTACAGGGGAAATGATGTCCTTCTTAATTTCTTCTTGCCAAGGACATTTGCTGAAAACCTTAGCAAAAACCCATGTTAGCAAACCAACAACATGGGCCTAAAGGAAGAGATCCTTGCTGACTCTTTCAGGCATTGGTTAATGGCCCAATCTTGCCTTTAGCAGAGTCCTGAAAAAAATAGCTTTTCTGTTTCCCTATTGTAGTAGGACAGACCCATAGGGTCAAGGAAACTGGCTCAGACCAGTTGCCAAAGCATGCACATAATGTACTAGTCCTTAAGAGCCAACCTGGGGTCTGCCTGAGGACCTAGCAACAGGAGCTGTCAGAGGTCCTAGTCACTTTCAGAGTTCCTGATAGTGCCCAGCCAATGAGAGACGACCACACAGACTGGGTGCTAGGAGGAGGGTATATAAGCCCTTCCCTATTATTGAATAAATGAATTCATTACTTGATTTCAAAGGATTCCCAATGTCTAAGTCGTTGACACCGTATCTTCTCACCTCCCCCAAAAGGAGTGGTTAGAATCCGAGCTACACTCTATCACTTCCCAAACTCACTTTTACAGCACAAAGTATGCCTGTTCTTGGGTCATTGGAAGCTGAGCATGCTTGTTAGTTTCTCCACTGTAATATCTACCTCATTAAATGGACACATATGGACCTTCATCATTTAGTACTCATGCTTGTATTTGTAAAGTCTAGAGCTTTTTTTTATTTCAGAACTTCTGTCTGTTTTCATTGTCAAGTGAAGTTCTTTTCCAGGTGAGACTCTCTTCCACAGTGCCTCCAATCATAATACTAGATTATTATTATTTGTGTGTTGCATTATAAATATAATGAATATTCACATTGTGATTATCCATATCAAAATGTGATTACTCATATCATAATATAAATATTCATAATATGATTATTCAGCACTTTAAGAACCATGTATAAAATGTCACATGTCATATCCTATTATAATGGACTGGTCTCTGAGAGCTGCTTTTAGGAAACTAAGTCAAAAGATTCAATGATTCACTCTTAGAGTCTTGCTCAAGAACACATGGAAGATAAATAGACCATGGGATATGGAAGTGCAGGGGAAAGGAGTGAATACATAGTCTGACTGTATGTAGGTGCCTTCCAAGTCTAGCATTTGTGCACTTATGTCTGGTTATCAGTGTACTCCACATCATGTATGTTTCACAAACATGATATGCCAGTGGCTAGAAATTTTCAGGATTTTAAAATCAGATAGTATATAAATAAGGGCATCTTGTTTAAGAATATTTTAAGTGTATATAGGTGAAATTTCTATTTACAAAAGATTAGTAACACTATACCCCAGTTTGTTCCAAAATAATCAGTCATTGGTGGAGCACTTTCTTGAGAAGTCTGTATCTATTTACTCCAGACAGAGCAACCACAAGGCCCAAGAATTGAGTCTACCTGAGTCTAGCTTGATAAAACAATGAGTTTCATTGAAGTTATTTATGGGAGTGTGAGTGAAGGGTTGCTTAAAGAAACACGGATAACTTACAAGATGTTACATACCTAAGAGGAGACTTCACCCTGCAATTTTTAACCACTTACTTAACCTTAGGGAAAGATCTCATAAACCCAGTCAGCCAGCCCCACTCCTACTTCCAAGAGTAGATGTTAATGGGCCCCATGTTGTGAGCATCTCATGTAGGTACTCTCAGCTGCTGTGATTTCACTGAAGGCAATGGCCATGTCAGTCCCAGAGAACAGCTCACAATACTATTACAATGTCCAAGACATGGAGACATTAGAAGACATAGAATTGAAGGAATGCACCATTTTCACTATATCCCTCCCCTACACCTCACTTTGTGTCAAGCAGAGGCAGGTGGCTAGAAGGTGGTCCTTAGAACTCAGTTCTGCTGACACTGTCTTAGAACACCTCCTAATCACTAGTACCACAAGTGTAACACCATGGATGCCTTCAAATACCTGCTTTCAAAAGACAAGCTGGAATGAAGCATCAGGTTGCTCCCATCTCAGTCTAAAAATATAAAGGGCCCCAGTCTTTCTACTTTTTTATGTCTTATCAGTTCTGAAATTCCAGTTGGTCTCTCCTACAAAGACTCAACTCTACTAGCTAAAGTTCAAGGATTCTTTGATCTGTCCCAACGTAAGTTCCTTAGGCCTTTCTTCATTATCTTCCTACTGAGGTACCCTACCTTCTGTCAAAGGCCATGTCCCAAATTTTTGATTCAGCTTCCAGCATCACCTACTCATTGTTAACTAGATCTTGAGAATGTCACAATACTAGTGTCCCAGTGTTATAACTACAGGCCAATCAGACATACTTGGACAATTTAGTTTTAAACTTGGGTCTTTGTTTTTCTACTTGACATGAAGCCCCTTGAATTCAGGAGAGAGCGAAGAGTTGTGTTAGGATGGACAATCTAGGTTAATTACCTTCCTTTGGCCTCAATCCTCTGGTTTGTAAAATGGAGACAGATATCCTTAACTGATATTATACCTCTTGGTAGAATCTATCAAACTTTCCAAGCTAACAGTTTAGCTTCACTTTCTACCCAACAAGGGAAGTCAAAACCATAGGGCACAGAGAAGGTATCAGTAGGTCCAACACTTCAGCTCAGGTCAGGTACTTGCTGTGTATGACATTCAGGAATAAATTTCATGTTAGTGATCCAGAAAAAGAAACAAGAATCTATTGTCAGTCAAAGGTGTCACTTATACTTGGAAAGATGAGGTCATTTGGGGTAGGAATGCCCTAGAAAGGAAGAGGAGGTAACTGATCCTCTCAGGTTCTTCAGTTATGAGTGATTCTTTGTTTGGACTTAGTTACATTCCAAGTTTCAGTTTCCCACTCTAGATAATTATGTCTATTGAAGGAAGTTGAACTGGGTGAACAGAGTGGTCACTAATATCTCTTTCCTAGGAAAAGTGTCCTGCACCAAGAAAATTTGATTATTAGTATAGGATCTCAACTAACCAGCAGAGGTCATTGTTGCCTAACTATTTGTTCAGAACTTGAAGATCTTCCTTGTTTCCTTAAAAAAGGTCATTGTATATAGGATAGTATCAAAGAATCACCAAGTAGCTTTAGAGATGGAAGACACCTTAGCAGTCATCTCAGTCTCTTCTTTCAGTCTACTCATGTCTACATATAGATCAATGCTTTGCTCAATTCTCATCAAATAAGCTTCCTCTTATAGTAGATAAGAATTAACATAGAGACCTACAACTGAACAATGTGCAGAGGATGAGAGGCCTTGTAGCACTCAGTCCTAAATAGATGTCTTTATCAAACCCCTTCCCGTAAGGCTCGAGACTTACTCAGGCAAGGAGTCAGAAAGATTGTAGAGCTAGAAGTAGGGGATGACTCCAAGGAAACAGCATTTTCCTTGCATTATTGCACACAAGAATTCACAGAAACTGTGACAGCATGCACAAGACCTGCTGTGGTTGATTGAATGAGGATGACCCCCATATGCCCATATATTTGAATGCTTAGTCACCAGTTAGTGGAACTGTTTGATAAGGATTAAGAGGTATGGCCTTGTTGGAGGAAGTGTGTCATCAGGAGTAGGCTTTAATGTTTCAAAAGCCCATGCACCATCTCACTCCCTCTGCCTGCAACTTTCAGAACAGATGTGAGTTTCTCACCTCCTTCTCCAGTACCATACTTGCCTTCCACCATACTTCCCACTATGATGATAACGTACTAGTCTTCTAAAATTGTAATCAAGCCCTCAATTAAATTCTTTTTTTATAAGATGCCTAGGTCATAATATCTCATTACAATAACTAAGATACCTGCATAAGTTCAAGCAAGACAAAATCCCAGCATGGAGGAAGGGAAGTGGGTACAAAGTCACTTAACCAAGATGCTATTTTCTATTGATACCAACTGTGAAAGGAAAAAAAATCAATACTATTCAATAGAATAACACTATATGAAAGCATTGGAACTTGGATGGAAAGGTATCCTGGCAGTTGGGAGCCAAGGAGTCCACAAAGTCACTGTAATTGTAGCAGCTCTGCTCCAGGGAATGATTTCCCTGGTGCAAGTGTAAGAACAACTCTGCTCCAGTAGGGGAGAGTTTTCCCAGTGAAAATGTTACAGCTCTGCTCTGCTCAGCTCCTGAGAAGTGTTACAGTTCTGCTCAGGTCCAGGGAAGTGTCACAGCTTTACCTAGGTCCCCAGAAGTGTAACAACTCTGCTCTTCTAGTGAAAAGTTTCCCCAGCACAAGTGTTACAGTTCTGCTCCACTCTGGCTCCAGCAAAAGTTATTACAGCTGGGCTCCACTCCAGCAAAAGTGTCACACTGCACACCAAACCTCACTCAAGAGATTTATTGGGAAGGAAAAGTCCAGCAGCAAACTGAACAGAGTACAGAAGTAATAGGGTTTCTTGGAGGTGGAACTTTTCCACAGGATGGTTTGGGATTAGTGGGTATTTGTCGACTGGTTCTGGGTCAAGCTCAGGGATCGGTGGGAATCTCAAATCCCGAGTCAAGTCAGGGTTAGAGTGTTTTTATTTGGCCCTTTTTACCCTATACTATATACCACGGCAGGCCACATGGGCAGGAGAAGTTGGCCAAAACAAAATGAATATTTTTTTTGTAGGTTTTTGTTTCATTGTACTTTAAGGGTGTTA
>LZPO01044716.1:43165-65316 GCA_001675575.1 Neotoma lepida
GTGTAGCTTTGCACCTTTCCTGGAACTCACTTGGTGTCCTGGGCTGGCCTCGAACTCACAGAGATCTGCCTACCTCTGCCTCCCCAGTGCTGGGATTAAAGGCGTGCGCCACCACCGCCCGGCTTGTTATTTGTTTTTTGGGACATAGTTTCACTCTGTAATTTTTGCTGGCCTGGACCTCATTATGTAGACCGAGGTTGAATTTACCTGCTAATTTGTATCCTTTTGGAGGTCACTGATCAGTAAACTTTTGAAATCTTAAATTTTACCTGTATCTTTGGACTCAGTAGTTGAAGGATTATGAAAGAATCATGTTGAGTTTCTTTCTGTTGAGACTTTGTGCATCTGTTGGTGTGAACATCTCTTAGATTTTTCTGGGTAATCGTCTCTTTGAAACAGTTTATCCTTGAAGACCTAATGCACAATCACTCTCAGAGAGGAGAAAAAAACTGCTGTAACAGCAACACAATCAAACCACATAAGAGACACTTAAAGTTGACAAATACAATTAATATATCACTAATGATCTTAAAGTAGAAAAATCTCAAAATCAGTTTATAAAGTACTATGAAGTTCAAAATGACTTAGATTAAGTGTGGAAATAGTAAATAGTGAGATAAAAGGGCAACATGGAGGAGATGCATGGTTAAGAATTAAAAGAAAAAGAAGAATTGTGAAGATGATGCCACAGAGAGAAAAAGAGCAAGAGATAAGAAAAACAAAAGCTTTCCAACAATGAGAAAGAGTTTAAAAACAAAACCAAGATGATAATATCAAAATATGACAAAATATATAATAAAACAAAATGGAGAAATAGGGCTAAATTGAAAGAAATGAGAAAAATGTCTTGCTTGATAATGAGCAAAATTAGATGATTGTATTAAGGAGAATTAAACAAAAATTAATTAGGATAAAGTAGTAATGCTGCCAGAAGGAAAATAATGGCTAAAAAGGAGAAAGATAAAGCAAGAAAGATGAAATGATGAAGAGGCTTCTCTTTTGGTCCTTGAAATTTGGAGACTTTTACTTGTACATGGGGTAGAGTGAGGGTCATGTTTTCTGTAGTTTATGCTGGTGCTGAAATTGGATAGGATGTATGCCAGAGCAGTCTTTGCTGTATGTAGTAGCTTCCCAAACTTAGCATTGCTGTCTGTGAGATAGGGAGTTTCTCTTGTCTTCTTGAGACCACCAAGATTATACTATTGGAGTGGCTAATGCTCTAGTAGAGAATGTTTCATGAACACATTAGGAGTGTGAGAAGCAACCACAGCACAAATAACTATTCACATAGAGGACCTACTTGTGACTTTCAAGATCTCCTAAGTATTAATCAAACTGCTGGAGTGATGTATTTATGGGTATCAAGGAGATTGCTGGAGCATTGCAATTTTGGGGCTCTGTAATTAAACAAGAGATGGGTGGTTCTAGAGGTTGATCCATCTACTGACCCCAGACTCAGGGCTATCAAACAATAGTGTTACTCTAAGCTGGTAAGATCTGTTTCTTGCCACCAATTGTATGTTATGTATATCACTGCTTGTTCTGAGCTCCTGTAGCCTACTGTTTTTATTTCATCAGCATCAAGCCCTGCCATTTTTCAGAGTAGCTAACTAGCAGGCTCCCTGACTTGTGGTTATTTTTTGTCCTAGCACTTCTAGAGTAGCTCAGTTTTCAACAATCATTTCTCTGTCAAGATGATGCTGGGCCACTGCTCTCCCTGTCACATAGAGAAACAGAATGAGATTCCTTTCCACCGCTGTCCTCTCTTACTATTTCACTTTTAAAACTTGCAACTTTATTTGAGGTATGCATGGGTTGTGGCCTTTTCCCTAAATTGAGACTAATTGTCTCTCTTTTTACTAGGGATTCCTGGCTCCATTTATGGATGGGTTCTGCCCATGCCCTCCACTTAGTGAGGACTCTTCCATCTGGAGTTATGTTCATATGGACTTCTTTTCAATGTATCGCCAGTCTTCTTTTTTGTACTTTTCAACTGTTCTGTCACTGTCTTTATGAACTCCTAGTAAGTTTCTTCTTCTTCTCTTTGGAAAGGAATCTATTCTCTTTTATACAGACTTTTCTCTATGCCTGGCCATAAGAAGACTTCATCTACTCTACATTTTATCTAGCTCATAGTATCTACTTTTGAATTTCTAATGTCTAAAAATGATAGGTGGTGGGAAAGTTAAATTGGTAGTTATATATTAAAGGTAAAATTTCAAGGGAGAAACTGATAGGTGGGAGATGTACATTGAGGCAGGTGGGGATAGCATTTAGTTACTTCATAAAGCCATAGAGTTGGTTGATTATATTGAAAAAGTGAGCATAGATAGGATGTCCAGGGGCATTTAATTTTAGAGCCAGAAAAATCTAAGGGTAGAATCCAGTAGCAGAGGCTGTGAGGAGGTAAATTTGCAAACAGAATATCTGGAACTGAGGAAAAAGAGTGGTTTAAGAAGAGAATAGGAAGCCAGGTGTGGTGGCTGCACCTGTAATCTGATCACTCAGTAAAGTGAGGAAGAAGGAGTGTAGTAATTTCTAGGCTAGCTTGGGCTATCATGTGATAAGATAGGATAGAGAAGAAACCCCTGAATCCAGAAACTGAGTAGGAATCTGTTATGGTTTCAATATCAAATATTACTGTTTCGGTGCATATATTCCAACATGTGGTCCCAGTTGATCCCACTTCCTGTTTTTTTCTCTCTCTGCTCCCTGTGTGTGGATGAAATGTGATCACCTAGGTTTCTGCTCCTGTTACCATGCTTGCCTGCTGCCATGCCTTCTCTACCATGATGAAATATTCTTCATCTTGAACTGCAAGCTAAAGCAAACCCTTTATCCCTGACTTTCTTTCTTTCTTTCTTTCTTTCTTTCTTTCTTTCTTTCTTTCTTTCTTTCTTTCTTTCTTTCTTTCTTCCTTTCTTTCTGTGTTTGTTTTAATTATAACAATAGTAAGTAATACACTGTCAAAAATTTTAACATAGCTGATAAAATCAAAATTGTCCACAAAGGGAGTACTTGCCTTCCTAAAGACACCTCAAACAAAAATATTAAAACAATATACTGTGCTTACTTAGAGCCAGAATATTTGTGCATTTGAGTTTAATTGTGTTAGCACTCATTTATTTTTACCTAAATATAAAATACATAACTCACAAAAGTACCTTTAAATCTCACTCACATAATGAAATTCTTCAAGAGAAGTAAATCAGCTCATATTTTTATTTAATTTTAAAACTTTGCTTCAATTTTAAGCTTTGCTCAATCCTTAAACATCATTATAAACTATTTCCTTTGAGTAATGTAACTTAGAAATGCACAAAACTTCATATATAGTGCACTTTCATGTCCTCAGTGTGTAATATCCTTTTCTTTTTCCTCTGTCTAAACAAATAAACTCACCATTTTTTCTTTCCTGCAGCAAAGTCAAGGATCTTGTACTACCTGAGTGAAAATTCCAGGACTTGGAGACTTAGTCAGAGGACTTTCTCAGGCTTCTAGAAGCAGTTCTGGGCATTAGCTCCCTGCTGGCACTAATAAAGAGACCCCATTTCAAAATATAAAAGCAAAACCAAACAAAAATGATAAAATGCTACTCAGGGGTCAAGATAAAAGTAGTAAGTAAAGGCTAATGTATTTGTCTCTGTATAAAGTAAGGACATGACTCTACAAGACATTGTTTAGGGAAGGGTTTTTATTGTAGATATGAGGAAGAGTGCATACAGTCAGAGGCATCTAGAAGAGTCCAGATCATGGAGAGAGAACTGTGAACTTGACTAAGATGAGGAGTGAACAAGAGCTGAAGAGAGAAGACTAAGAGAAAAAAGAGAGAAAGCAAAAAGAGCAGGATTATATTGGAATGAGAAGCTGGAGTAAGGGAAGCTCTTATGGGCTCATGCTGGAGAAGTTTAGGGTAGGAGATGGGATGAAAAGAGCCAGGATGCCAGCATGGACTTTGTAACAGGTATCTGCAATGTTGAGAGAGCCTGGAGGTCAGCATGTGCTTTGGTATACTAATAGACACCAGAGTTAGCTATTTTTCCCATGCTTTCTTTGGACCTGATATTCCAGCCTTTGTGTTGATGATAATGGTGGTGTAATCTCTCCTTTAACTGCTTCATAGCTGAAAACAGGACATGTTGTCAGGGCCCGGAAAGGCTAGAATGCCAGACAAATGTTGGCACATCTGTTTAGCTCTGATTCCAAAGGACCACCTGGGGCTGGAGTGTTGCAGACAGTTTTAGAGCAGCTTGCAGCCTACAGCTGATTGGAAGTCTGCTACTTTAGACTAGATATGGAAGGTAAAGCTAAGGAGCTTAGGGAAATAACTTTTTTTGTTTTGTTTTTTTTTGGGGGGACAGGGTTTCTATGTGTAGCCCTGGCTTTCCTAGAACTTGGTTTGTAGACCAGGCTGGCCTCTGCCTCCCAAGTGCTGGGATTAAAGGCATGTACCACCATACTTGGCTATTTAGAGGAAAATGTTTATCTATAGAGTACATACTTGAAAATTCCAGGCCTGTAGTCCTAGTGGTTAGGGGGAGAGGTGAAGACCCATAGCCAGGGGAAAGGTGAGAGAGAGCTCACCTTCAGTCATGGAAGCTCAAGCTGTTGATTGACAGCAGTACTTCTCTGGAGGCCATTTATCTTATGACAGCTGGATTCAAATCAGGATTCCCTAAAGCTTACTTGAGGTTTTTTAAATTTACAAAAAGAGATAAAGGCTTTATATATTAATATTACTACTATTTATACTCTTTACTGAAATCCTCATTGTAGAAAAAGCAGTTAAGTGCCTGTAAACAACTGCAGTAGACTCAGGAATTTGAATCAGAGCAAAAGCTATGGTTTAGGGTTAAAGGCCTAAACACAAGCCGGGCGGTGGTGGTGCACGCCTTTAATCCCAGCACTCGGGAGGCAGAGCCAGGCGGATCTCTGTGAGTTCGAGGCCAGCCCGGGCTACCAAGTGAGTTCCAGGAAAAGGCGCAAAGCTACACAGAGAAACCCTGCCTCGAAAANAATAAGTAGAGATAAACTTATTTGTCTGACATAATCATTTTCAGGCTTCCAGGATACCTTAATTATAACTGCCAATGTTACACTGGTCAATATGTGGAAACACTGCTCCCCTTGCTAGTCACAATTATTTGAAAGTGAAAATAACATGGATAAAAAAATTTATAGAAAAAGCACTCTACTGCTTTTGATGTTGCAGTCACACACGACACCAAAACATGATCATGTCTAATAATAAAGATGAGAATAATAAATAATAATAATAAATAATAAATAATAATAAATCAAGAAGACATTTTATTTGAGAAAAAAAAAGAAAGAAAAAAAAGAAAGGGAAAATAATGTCCTGGTTACCAGAGATGTAATTTAAGAAAGCTTAGTAAATATTTTGAATTATTTCACAATGCTCTAGTACCCTAAGCAGGTTAACAGTACAGCTTTTGGAATAAGGTTCTCAAATAAAATAATTTTGACAAACACTTTTTAAAAATAGCCCTTCTAATCCCCAGTACCACAAACTAAATAANNCAAAATGGAAAAGTAAAATAATAACTGCTTGCCCCGAATAAGTTTCTCTAATAATTTCTAGTGTAAATGTTACAACTCTAGTTTTATGCTTGTGTAGTGTCTAGGGAGAAGCAAGTGTAATCAGTAGTTACAAAAGGTTACAATCAGAGGCCAAATACAAAATGGAGAGTGCATGGAGCTTTAGGGAGGGCATGAAATATTTTTATTTGCACCATCAACCTGTAGATAAACAAAATCTATGTATGCTTTGTTTATAAATCATCTTGGTTTTTAAATTTCCTGATTTGGTTGTGCATGNGCACACACATACACATATATACACACACATATATACACAGACACATATATACACACATATACACACACACATATATACACACACATATACACGCACACATATACACACACATACATATATATACACACACACATATACACACACATATATACACACACACATACACACACACATATATACACACACATACACACATATACACATATACACACACACACGTGCATTAAGTCTGACACCCGCCCACAAAGGAAACATGGAGAGAAATTCATAAGGGGTGTGTGGGAATGAGGCAGAGGAGAGGTAGACCTCCTTTAGTGCTCACTTTTATACAGCTTTTAATTTTGGATCATTTAAAAATAGTACAATGATAAAATTTAATAAAAATTGATGCAAAAAGCCAACTCTAAATTTTGAGTACGAACAGAAACCAGAGTTTGGTGGTATATTAAACCACAAATACACAAAGGAATAAGCTCAAGTCACATGACAGTACTTTAACTGCTTAGAGGGCTTGTGTAAGAAAAAGAAAATTGCAAAGTAAGTGGTGGCCTGTGCTAGACAGTGGAGCTCAGAGAGCTTCCATCTGATGCCAGCCCGGAGACTCTGGCCTTCAAAAAACAAAGGAAAGTAGAAAGGCAAAGAGGCCCCAGGCTTTCTGAGATGCTTTGAATGAGATGCCCTCCATATTCTGGGGCACTGGAATACTGGAATAGGGTCCCCANTTGGTGGCCCTAAGNGTAGGTTTAAGAAGTATGGCTTTGCTAGAGGAAGTATGTCAGTGGAAGGTGGACTGTGAGGTTANAAAAGCCCTGAGCCATTTCCAGTTTGCTCTGCTTCCTGTTTTCAGTTTAAGAATTTGAGCTTTCAGCTGCTCCAGGCAGCTACTNTATGATGTCCCCATTATTATGGACACCTCACCCTCTGGAACTGTAAGCCCCAAGTGAGCCCTTCCTTCTNTAAATTGCNTTGCTCATGGTGTTTCATCACAGNAANAGAAAAGNAGCCANGACAGTGTCCATGGGAGGTGTGATATAGGGATGTTGTGCTGTACCTTGTTTCTCACTTNGGAGANGGAGATTTAAAAACATGGACTGGGTAGAAGCTGAAGATNTATCTCACTGGTCGTGTATGTGTTTATGGCATGTAAGNCCCTGAATTNCACCTCGAGANCCAAGGGCAAANGAATGGNAGCACTGGGGACTCCATGTTCATGACTTTAAAAGGGAAGTTATTCGTATAAAATCATGGCTAAGAAAAGTTTTGTGGGTCCTGAGAGAAGGCTCAGTCTATAAAATAGGCATGAAGACCTGAGTGGAGAGTCCCAGCACCTACATTTAAAGAGAGAGAGAGAGAGAGAGAGAGAGAGAAAGAGAGAAAGAGAGAAAGAGAGATTGGGATGACATAGGGAAGGAACAAGGCAGAGACAGCTGCTGAGGGCCATGGGAGTATACAGCAGGTGACAACTAGTATTTATCAGGTTGACCCACCAGATGAATAACTCTCTGTTGGGGAGCCCCACTAGGCAAAGTCCATGGGGTCACTGACTATAGAAACTAGTTGTTTTCTCTCTGTAACTTTCTCATGTGCCACCACTTACCTCCCTGAAAAGAACAGCTTTGGGGTTCTTTCTACATCACATTGGTAGTGTGTTTTACATCTTTGGGCACACATACAGCTATGGATGGTCAGAAAGATGATTTCTGTTAAAGCTGTTTAATCCTGATGATTATAATACTAGAATATTTTTAATAACTGACACAGGAAAGTAACAGTATTCTCAGTCACAAAGACAGCTAATTTTAGATTTCAGAAAAAATATAAAACATACTAGCTGCCCCTACAGAAAATACACAAAGATTCAGGTGTTTATTGCTAAATCAAGGTCAGACTTGAAGCAACTTTGATAGACACAACCCCCTGCAGTAATTCTATTTTTGCACGTACCCTTACCACTCAAGGTTCAGACAACTAACTGTTAAGTCCTGAATTTCAATGTCATTATCTGGGAATGCAAACTGATAGACCCCAAACTCAGGGTACTACCTTCTCGGGAAGAGGGGCCCCCAGAAACCCAGACTCCAGTCCAATCGATGCAATCTGCAAGGGGATTTATTTTAAAAGCAAACGATTGTACAATCGGGCCTCCTTACTCCACAGAACAAGAGAAGCCCTGAACTGCAATCACACACAGTTTTTAAAGGCAAAAACCACAAAATTACAGTTTTCATACAGATTCATTTTTGATTGGTTCGTATCTAGGGACTTTCCACAAAGTTTGGCTTAATCATAGGGTGGGTGCTCATTGCCAAGGAGACTAGGGTCGGAACATTCCAGAGCCAAATAATCATTATCACCTGAATGTCTTGTGACATTCTGTGGTCAAGCAATTGAGGTTCTTCCCTAGAACTCTGGGGGGTTTACACACACACAAAGGTCACAGTGACTTTTCCCAGGAACTCCTGTAATTATCCTAACTACAGCTGAGCAATTATCTCTTTACCAGAAACCTCCGGTTGTGTGGAGCAGCGGTTGGGCCACATATCTCAACAGAAATCTTGACTGTGGTTAAACAGTAGTTTAGCAATTCTGCTCTGGCTTTAGCTTCTTGTCCCCAAGAGGGGGGTTTCAGGCCTAAAGAGTATGGGGGTTTCAGGCCTAAGGAAAGTCGGGGTCTTACACAAACCACTCAGACTATGTGCTTGTCCAAGCATTATCCACTGGCTGGTCAATGTGACCTTGCTAGCCTGAGAGAAACCGTGCAATTCCTTACATGTATCAGTTTGACTCTGTCTCCAATTGTTTACTCAAGAAATTCTTTGTGACCCTGAAAATGTAACTCATATTTGTTCAGAGTTTGGATGTGAAGGGAGGGCTGGGTAGAGCTATGTAGCAAGCTGCTGTGTAAAGAGATGGGCAGAGGTAAGAGTGAGTGGGTGCTGAGTGAGGGATATAGCCAAATGTGTAGAGAGAAAAGTGTGAGAGATGAAGAAGTAGTGTGAGAGAGAAAATTGGAACTAAAGAGAACTGGAACTAGAGAGAATTGAAACCAAATATTTAGAATAGAAAGAATTGGAACTAAAGGTTTAGAACTACAGAATTAGAACAATGGAATTAGATTTGAAGAAGAATAAAGAAGAATTACTCTCAGATCATGTGTGAATTATTATAAACAAGAAATCTTTCTTTTCTGGCTCTTGAGAAGTCTTTCTCTGAGTAACCCTGGGTAGCACTCCTGGGAACTGGACTCTCAGGCTGTTAAAGAGAGCAATCTGGGGTGGCTAAGATTTTTAAAGGGGGTGCATGTCAATACTCAACTCTATACAACTCATGGCAATATGACAATGGAAATGTGCCACACCTGGCAGGAGGCTGATGATGTAAGTGAAGGGGAAAAATCAGTAGCCCTCTTGAGAGTTGGCTCCCATCTCAAGGTATCTGCTGACCTGTAGATGAACCCAGAAACTGAATAGTAATTTAGAGCTGACAAGTAATTTAGAGCCGATCTATAGATGAACCCAAAGCTGACCAGTAGGTGAACTTAGACTGGAGCAATAAATCTGAATGTATATATTCTGGACCCAGTGAAACAGGATATAGGGAGTAAAAAAAATTATGTCTCTGTAGATACCCTGCATTCTGTCAGCCATTGGAAATTTCACACTTATATTTCAGCCAGTAACTTCAAAGAACTACCTCACCCCTAGTTCCCTCATCTAATCCTAAGACACTAAGATATGTAACCCACTGCATGTAAACTTTTCCTATATAAACCCCTTGTAATGAGTGCTCAGCGTTTCCTCCTTCACTCAATGTAACGGGGTGTTAGGGTGTCAGACGAAGTCCCTGCCCAGACTTGGCTTAAAAAAAGAAACCTTTTGTTTTTGCATCGGAAGTTGACTCCTTGGTGGTCTTATTGGGGGGGGGGTGTCATGGCTTGAGACACAGGCATAACAGTAATCTGCTGCTAGCACTGCTGCTGCCACAGGTTGGTGGAGGCACAAAGTTACAAAAGTATTATATACATACATATAAGGGTTATTCTTCACCCCTCATAACTTACTTAAGCTTTTACATCCTCAGACCTTTATCAATTGCATTTACATACCTAAAATTACTTCCTTAGACCCTCACAGCTCACATAAATTTTAAATCTTTTCTTTTTCCATCCAATCATTTACCATGAGACACAATGATTGGTTACTGAGAGCAATCATTGCAAAGCAAGTTTCTTAAATAAAGGAATAGTAAAAAGTTACATTGAAACCTGCTTTGTGAGTTGATCTTTTAGTGTAACCTCTGTCTTTCTCAGAAGGAGACCCAACAGCTCTAGAAAAAAACAAGGCCTAATTTTTACATATGAAATGAACAGAATAGGCACTGTAGCTGTGGCTGGGGAAGGGGCTGGGTGCTTACTGTTGTTAAAATGATAAAGCCACAGTTAGGCATCAACACAGTCAGAGATCTGAGAAGGATAAATTTGAGTAGGAATTATAATCCAAATGGCCTCTGTATCAGTTAAAATGACAGAGATATATCTACTACCTGGACAGCTACCCTAGACTCCCCCACGGGAATTTTGATTGTTTTGTTGGTCTTCAGCTCTCATACAGCAATAAGTCCTCAGCTGCCACACAGGAAAGTGCTAGCTTTCAGGTTTGAGATCCAGACAATGAGAGAGATTTTCCTGTGGATGACAAACTTGGAAAAACTGACCTACCTTGACCAGGCAGAATATGGCAGTAAACCCAACAGTGTCCACAGTTTGGGCAGGACCATGACAGCAGGCAAGGCATGGAACAGTTCTTTGCCCAGTGGTTAGTATTACCAAAATCCAGGTGGAGTCATCTGTGCCCCAGTATCTTCTTTGGAGACCTTGGGGTCACCACTAGTAGCTACAATTTTTTTCTCTCACAGGAAGCGTTTTCATTAAACACTTTAAATGCCATATTCAGCAGATCTCTGAGAGGTCTTGAGGGCCATATTCTATTAAGTATATCTGATTTTAAACAAACTTTACTTGTTTCCAGTTAACTTGCTTCAGGCTTAACCTTAATACTATATACAGAAAGCTAAAGGTTGTCCTTGTGAATGAACTACATTTGTGCTTAGCATAACTACAAACACAGTTCTGAGCATATTAGNGAANTTGACTTCCATNCCTTAATTAACTCTTAACAGTTTACAAGTTAGTAACTTTTATAAGATTAGGGTTTTACAATTTTGTCTTTGTTAAGTTTGAGCAGAATAGACTTGGCCAAGGGGATGGAGGGGAGGAAGACAAAAGAGAGAGAGCAAAAAGTGCATAGCAGAAATGTCAAGGTTATATTGGAATAAGAAGCTGGGGGAAAGGGAAGAACATGAGCTGGAGAAGTTTAGTGTATGATGTGGGATGAAAAGAGCCAGGATGCCAGCATGAACTCTGTAACAGGTATTTGAAATGCTGAGGGAGCCTGGAGACCAACATGTGCTTTGGTATACTAACAGGTACCACAGTTAGCCATTTGTCCCAAGTTTTTGTTTGTTTGTTTGTTTGTTTGTTTGTTTTTATTTTTGGACCAGACAGCCTGTAAATCCATCAGGACAATAAAACTAGAAGAGTGCCCTTCCTGCACCAATCAGCAGAGAAAAAACAAGAAAGTGGGAGAAAAGAGTATAGAAAGGGAAAGAGAGGAGCCTTTTGAAGCTGTAGTTTACATCACACACTATCAATTTTCATATCCATGAATACAGGAGACTGAAAATCTCAGTGTGGGGGCTTGAATTTTCCCAGGAACCTTGGGCCCTTCTCATATCCCTGTTGGTATTGATCAGAGTTGTGGAAATTACCTATCTCTTTGAGAAATTCTTCAGGAAAATACTTATACCATCAACTTAATGGTTCATTTTTGTTTTTAGGGTCTTGCTTAGTGGCCCAGTTTGGCCTCGTGCTGGTGATCCACTCGACTCAGCCTCCTGAATGCTGGGATTATATAGATAGCATGTACCACCACATCTACCTTTGCTACTTTTCCAGAAAGTCATTTGAGGATAGGTAGTAATTAAAAAAAAATTATAAACAAATGTCATTTTGTGCCATACTTTCTCAATACATTATGCATTATATCCTGGAGTTTAGCTCACGTAGAGGAATAGAAACAGGAACTTCAAGATCTAGAGTCTGCTCTTCCCACAGAGCCTGCCCCCCTACAGAGCCTGCCCTCACCATAGAGCCTGCTCTCTCAACAGGACCTGCCTTCCCTGCATAACCTGTCCCATCTACAGAGCCTGCCCTCCATAGGAAGCTGAAGAAATATGTCCCTGATTTTGGAGCTCCATCTTTGTAGTAATCTCAGATGGGCTAACACCAGTGTCAGCCTGGGGTACTATTTATACCTGTATAATCCATCTAAGATTCTCCAGCAAATGCAGTGTTAAAAAGTCCTGAAGCGAGGTCTCTTCAACCAGAATGTCACTCTTAGAAATCTCTGTTATAGGCTATATCGTGTCTATTAAAAATTCCCATTGAAGCCCTAAACCTTAGTACTTCAGAATGTGACTATATTGCACACAACACTTTATGAAGTAGTTGAGTTTAATAGAGGTGTAAGAAGAATTTATAAATGGTCTTGTTAAATAAAAACACAGGTCCAGAAATAGTGTGAAAATCGGACAGAGATCAGAGAAAATCTGACAGAGCCACCAGCCTCACCTTACCAACACTGCTGCTTCCAAAAGAGTGTGTGATGTCCGATATCTCCACATCTATATCCCTTTCTGTTCTGTTCTCCCATTGGCTCTCTCAGCCTAGCTACATCACTTTCTGTCTGTCGGTATAGACATCCAGAATTCTATGGTTGATGTTGGGATTAAAGGCATGTGTCTCCATGCTTGACTCTTTCTAGTGTGATCTGGACAGGCCCTGCCTGCTAGGTGATGGGATTAAGGGTGTGTGCTAACATTGCAAGGCTAACGGCTGACCTTGTTCCTCTGATGCTCAGATAAATTTTATTGGGAGACATAGATAAAATACCACCACATTTCCCCTCTTTGTCAAATAACAATAAAAAATTTTTTAAAAAGGTTTAACTAATAAAAGAAAAACTATATACAATAAGTACAATAACTATATATAATATATACAAGCAATTAATACATCAACAATGTGTAGTCCATTTGCATTTGACAGATTCAGAGAAAATATTCCATTATCTATCCTATTTTGGTGAGTTTTAAATGTACCTAATTCACTTTCTATCTTATATTACTAACAGAAAACTATCTTATGATATCTTTCAAATTTATACACTTTATACTTTTTTAATTTCTTAACAAAGAAAATTATAACTATAACTATAGCTATCTAATCTTCAACTCCCTCAGAAACCTGAGAAGGAAACAATATTGCCTAGTAAAAACAGAAGTGCAAACAAGTGACTTCAAAAAAAAATGTGAGTGGACAAAAACAGCAGGCTGCTTGGACAGTCACTTGACGTTCTTCTTTTTTCTTTTTTCTTTTTTTGCTACGTTGGGACATCATCTTCAGCCTATTGGCTTAGCATATCTGACAGACTCATTTGTGAAGCAGAATGTACTCAAGGTCTACAGCTCAATCCCACATTCAATGCAAGTATGCCATGTACCAGATAAACTTGAATTCTGCCAGTGTCCTGTCATGATTCAGGATTTTAAGTTCTGGAAATTGCTGGTGTTTTTGGAATTCGGCTTCCCATTCTTCTCTGTTTGAAAGTGGCTTCATCATCTTTGTTAAGTGCCAGTCTATCATTGAGAGGTCAGACTCCATCAACCTAGTTACTCCTTCAAGAACAATTGTTCCAGCTACTGTTCCACAGCATGCCAGTAGCCATTGGTCAACTGCCTGTCCAGCTGCCTTCAAAGGAAGAGGCATTGTACCTTTTTCAGATTGCAAAGCCACTTCAGTGATGGTGCCATATTGTCTTGGTCTCAGAGGATGCCTGTTGCCAATGCTGTAACCACATTTGTCTTGGCAAGGATCGGTAGTCCTTTGTTTTGTGTCCGGCTTGTTGATTTTGAACAGCATACTGTCAGCAGTCAATGCGAGGGCACTTTCTTGCCCAGTGGCTAACTTTTACCACATGAAAGTAAGTCCATATGCAGTCTCTCCAATGCCCATATCTTTTCTGAAATAAATTGGTGCTGCCAGGAGCCAACATGTCTCATTGTCATAAAAAAAGAAAAAAATTTAAGTTATTAAAACATTTTAAACGCCATATTCTGCAGATCTTTGAAGGGTTTGAAGATGACCTGTCTATCTAAAATATATCTCTGCTTAACCTTGAAAACACCTAATGTGATTACAAGTCAGATTGTAATGACTAACCACTAACTCTCATTTCTCTATATCCTAAGAGTTGAACAATCTACCTCTTATCTATATCCTCTTTTTTTTCAAACAAGAAACTTAAATCTAATCTCTTTTGTTTAGCCTTTCCCTTGACCATTAACAATAGCAACTTGTAATTAACCATCTCAAACAATGAAAATTATCCCAAACCCAAAATCCATTTAAAAATCACAACCACCTATCCCACCTCTTGGGAATGTGGGCATCTTATTCTTAATATTGCTTCCTGCTGTTTATGGGCAAAGACATTTTCAGCGGTTGCTGAAAAGAAAATTTTTGATTAATTGTCAAGTCTGTAGTGATAGCTGTATCATTTGTTATCCAGTCCTTGCATAACACAAAAGTGTAGGGCTTATCTCAAGTCCCTGCTTGAATAATCTGTGAGGCTGGATCGTGTCAGCTAGCCTTCTCGAGATTGTTCTAAGCGGTTTGTAGTGCAAAGCTGATCTTTGGGTGATGTTTGTCAGCTTAGTGATATTATTATCGTCCACGTGGAATTGTTGTTATGGGGCCCCATCATCTTTCTGAAGACTTCAAATTTTCTATCAGGCCTGGTAATGATTCCCTGCAGAAAACTGATAGAGACTCGAACACAAAAACATGCATAGGCAGCTAACTGAAGCCTTTTTTCTAGAATTAATTAGTACTCTATATGACCATTAGTATCATGACAACAGTTTAAAATATATATATCAATCTTATAAATTTTGATATAAAATTCATACCTTAAGAAGAGTTTAAAGAATCAAAATAGAACCAAAGAGTTGAAATTAGTAGGAATAGAATAGTCCCTTAATTTTTTGGTTTTCTTCTGTCCTATAGCAGATGGCTCTTCTGACATGACATAGGGATTTTGTATTTTTCGTTTAACAAACATGCTTGGGTTAGAGAAGGAGAGAGCCATTCTCAAACTCCAAAGCCAGCTTTTATTTTTAATTGAACTGGGACTACATAAAGACCATTTGTGTTAAGAGGTCTCTCTTGTTCAAATCGAACCTTTATCAGTTTTGATGGTATCCATAGCTTTTCTTCTCCTGTAGAAACAAAAGCAAAGCCTTGTCCCAACGTAACACATAACCTGGTTTCCATTCTGAAGTCAGCACATCCTTAAAGTATATAGGCTGATTTAACTCTAGTTTTTTTTTATTATCCAATGTCTTTCCGNAGCTGTTGTTCCTTTCTCATTAGCACTGAGAAAATTCAAAGTTAATAAAGTATTATGTAATCTATTTCTGGGGGTTTTTGTTACCCCTTTCTATTTATTTAGCATATCCTTTAGAGTTCAATTTGATCTTTCTATAACTGCTTGGCATGTAGGATTATGTAGTATACCTGTAATATGCTTTATATTGTAATAAGCAAAAAACTGTTTCATTTTAGCAGAGACATATGCTGGAGCATTGTCAGTTTTAATTTGTGCAGGTATACCCATGATGGCCATGACTTCTAGCAAATGTGTGATTACAGAATCAGCTTTTTCAGAACTCAGAGCAGTTGCCCATTGAAACTCTGAGTAAGTATCAATAGTGTGGTGTACATATTTCATTTTTCCAAATTGTGCAAAGTGAAACACATCCATCTGCCAGATTTCATTTTCTGAGTATACTTTGGGTTACATCCTGCTGGTAATGGAGTTTGGTTGTAAAAAGAACATATAGGACATTTCTTTACAATTTCCTTGGCTTGTCAGGTAATGGAAAAATCCTTTTTTAAACCTTTACTGTTGACATGATGTTTTTTAAATGAAATTCTGAGGCCTCTAGCACATTTCCTATCAATAGTTTATCAATCTCATCATTACCTTTTTGTGGCTGGATTCCTGCTGGGATACACCTGGCCTGGCTCTGGAGAGTAGCACCTAGCCTAATCTGTCTTTGGTTTAATGGATACCTTTTGTTTCTCTTATAGACCTATGTGAATCCTGTCTGAGAGCCTCCTAAGGATACACATCCTATGCAAAACTTGGCTTGGGAAACTCAGAAAACCGAGGTACCTAAGATCAAGTAATTTGCACTTGGCATTGTATCTTTGGGAGCCCCTTTCAGGTTGTTTTGAGCATATGGAAAACAGTTTTAGCATAACTGACTAATCTGTAAGAATGAAGATGCCCTAGGCGAAAGGAAAGTGCTTCAGTCCTTCGAGACTGGATCCCCCTGCAGCCATGTAAGGTTAGATTCATTCTTAAGATGCCTCTGAGTCTTCTTTCTATGGATCTGCGTGAACCCACATACTCGTGCCGCGACCTCATGCGACACCTTTTGCTAGAGGGCCTGGCAGACCGCAGACTGGTATGGGATCGGATGTGAGTTATATATAAGGGATGCTTCCTATTCCTGATTATATCTTGTAACTGAATAAATAACACAGTGAATTCTGACTCATCTGGGATAAATTCTGCATATGTAATACCACTCTTTCAGCATGCTGAGAGTCAGTAACTATGCTGAGAGGTTCCGAAAAATCCATTAATATCAACAGAATAGCATACAATTCCAATTTTTGAACCGAATTATAAGGACTTTAACCACTTTACTTAAATTTTCTCATTTGTAACCTGCCTTTCCTTGTTTGTTTGTATCTGTATAAAATGTACGAGCTTCAGATATGGGTGTTTCCCATACAATGTGAGGCAAAATCCAATCAGCTCTCTTTATAAGTTCAATTCTATCACTTTTGGGATATTTGTTGTTAGTCTCTCCCAAAAAATTACTGCAAGCTTAATGGGGGAAGTTATTAAGGCAACTCCACGTATGTAACAGAAGGTTTATTTAGGGATTTAGGGCAACTTACAGTAAGTAAAGGGGTTGGTCACAGGATCCAGGAGAGGTGAGGTGCAGTCCAGCAGTGTTCTCTGGAGAACTCTGCTTGGTCCACCCTCCAACTTCCAGGATCCAGGAACCAAGAGCTCCGGCACGGACTGATCCTCAGTCTTAACAGCTCCCCAGTCTTAATGGCTCCCCTCTCAGCTCCGCCCCCGGGGGAGGTCCTCGGTAGGCGTGGCAGTTACCGGAAGCCTCAGTAAGGGTTGTGCTTCCAGGTCATAGATGGAACGGCTGCCCACTATATCTCCCCCTTTTGTCTAAATAAGAAAATTCTAACCTAATACAAAACTATATGCAATAGGAATAATTATCAAATATTGTCCAGCAGGAATAAGGGATAATGACCTAGACAAGATGGAACTACAACCAACACAAATAACACCAAACAAGAGACACATACTAAAATACTAAAATCCAGAGTAGTCTGGAGCATAGGTAAATGGCATGTTACAGAGATCATTCCAAAAGGTGTCCTATCCTAAAGAACCTGAATCTAATACTTAATATGTTCTATCTAAGATACAAAAAGATTGTAACTATAACTGTTAGTCTTCAATCCCATCAAAGACCTGAGAAGGAATATAATAACACCTGAGAAACGGGAGAAGGGTGCAAGCAACTTTCAGAAGTCTTTCCAGAGTAGACAGAGACAGCTCGCAGCCTGGACAGTCACCTAAAATTTCTCAGTATCATTGGTGCATTCAAATTGGCGACAGGCCTAGCTTATCTCTCAGACCATTTTCAAAAGCAGGTTTTTTGAAAGACTATCTTACCCTGTATTGGCAGAGTTCAATAGTCGCTTTTACTGTCAGCGGTTGAGGCAAAGGCAGTTCTTCACCCAATAGGCCATTTTTGTGCCAAGAAGACAAACTTCCAAATGGAAATGTCTCAGAAGCCCAACACTCTCTCGGGATCAGATCAGTGCTGCAGGAGCAATTGTGTCTCACATCAACAGAATTCTAAGTTATCAAAANATTTAAATGCCATATTCTCTAGGCCTATGAAGTGTTTGAAGTTTGCCTATCCATCTAACATATGTTTCTGTAAGTTTGGAGAACCTAACTAGCATAACTATAGACATGATAAGCATAAGTGACTATAACTCATTAAGTCTTCACTACTAAAATAACTTAAGGACTAAGGCTTCCCATAGCAAGATAAAAAGTCTGTAAGCAGATGTACTGTAAGGACAATGACCTCAAGATTGTGACAATACCCAAAATGGCTTAACCAGAGGTAGAACATACATACATATGACAAATATAATTTTACATTTGTATCAATATACAAAGTACTCAAACAAAAGTAGAAATATATGTACATTACAACAAATATAGTTCTGCATTTGTGTCAATATACAACTTATCCTAAATAGAAATATATGAAATATATGTACATTACAACAAATATAGTTCTGCATTTGTATCAATATACAAATTATTCTAAATAGGAATATATGAAATATACCTACATTACAACAAATATAGTTCTGCATTTATATCAATATACAAATTATCTTAAATAGAAATATATAAGTAGTTTGCATTTGTATCAATATATGAGAATCAATATCGGTGCTAGTTATCTAAGACTGATATTTTACTGAATTAGTTTACTAGTAAATACAATAATCTACCTTAATATCCTATACCTATCTATTCCCCTTTTTCTTTTCTAAAAGAGAATACTGAGTCCACATTCTATTGTTCTACCCCCAACCCTACAACCATGTATTCATAACCCTGAGAAAATAAGATATTTGAGAGAGGGGCATCATTTTCTTATAATTACTTCCTGCTGTTTTGGGGGCAATGGTATCTCTGTGGGGTGCTGTAAGAAAGATTAGATTATTAGGTATCAATAGAGCTATCCATAGAATCTGCAGCTAGTCTCAGAAACGGATAAGATTGTCTGAGATTCTGGCTGAAAGTGTAGTGTGATAGACCATCTTATCTTAGGACTGTCCTGAAGAGTTTTCGGTCTGAGGCTGATTTTGATTAATGGTCTTAGATACCATGGCATCATTCTGGACTGAGAAGGGTTATTGTTGTAGTCATGGTGGTGGGGCCCCATCTTCCTTCTGGAGACTTCAGAAATTGCTATTGGAGAAGACAGTTTTTACTGCTGCGGAAAACTTGAACATCAAAATGGAAAGTTCGGATTTAAAGATGACATGACACACAAGAAAGAATTCTAAGAGAGTAAGAATAAGCATGGAGAGAAATAGAATCTGGTGATAGTGGTCACTTTTTGTTGGTTTTCATCTGTCCCACACCAGGTGGCTCTTCTGGTATGAGACAGAATCTCTTAATTTTTTTCTTTTATCAATATGCTTGGGTTTAGAGGAGGAAGGAGCCAACTTCCAAGTCCAAAGCCAGCTTGATATATAAGTGAATCAGAACAATGATTCTTTTAGAGTGAAAGAGATATAGATGTTAAGCAGTGAGATTTTACTCTGTGTAGATTGGTACCAATAGATTTTTTTCTTCTGCTGTAGATGTCTGGATATCCAAGGCCTTATAATTTCTGGAAGATGGATATTTCTATGATCCTGTAAAGACAAGAAAAATAAAACCCTGCCCCAACCCTTTGTTTGTTAAGTTTTTCTTACAACTTGTACAGATGTCACATCCGTAGATGAGCTTTTACTTCTCTTCACCGAGGGGTTTCTCCTGTTTGAATCAAATTTTTATTTTTTTTTTTTGGTATCCATAGCTTTTCTTCTCCTGCAGAAACAAAAGCAAAACCCCTTCCCCAACGTAGGACATATCCTGGTTTCCATTCTGAGGTCAACACATCTTTGAAATAAACCAGTTGATTTAGCTCAGAAGTTTTGTCTGTCATCCAATGTCTCTCTGCAGCTGTTGTTCCTTTCTCATCAGCACTGAGAAAATTCAAGATTAATAAAGCATTATGCAGTCTATTTCTAGGAGTCATTGTTACCTGTTGCTGTTTATTTAGCATATCCTTTAGAGTTCGATTTGATCTTTCTATGACTGCTTGGCCTGTGGGATTGTGTGGTATACCTATTACATGTTTTATATTATAATAAGCAAAAAACTGTATCATCTTATTGGAGACATATGCTGGGGCATTATCTGTCTTAATTTGTAAGGCATTCCCATGGTGGCCATAACTTCTAATAAGTGTGTAATCACAGAATCAGTCTTTTCAGAACTCACAGGAGTTGCCCACTGAAATCCTGAATAAGTGTTAATGGTATGGTGTACATACTTTAACCTTCTAAATTCTGAGAAGTGAAACACATCCATCTGCCAAATTTCATTTCTTTGTATACCTTTTGGATTGCTCCCTGCAGGTAATGGAGTTTGATTATAGAAAGAACAAGTAGGACATTTTTTTTACAATATTCTTGGCTTGTTGCCAAGTGATGAAGACATCCTTCTTCAAACCTTTGCTATTTACATGGTGTTTCTTATGAATGAGGCCTGTAGCACGTTACCTATTAGTAACTGATCAATCTCATCATTGCCTTGTGCTAGAGGTCCTGGCAGACCCGTATGAGATCGGATATGTGTTATATATATAGGATGTTCTCTATTTCTGATGATTACCTGCAATTGTATGAATAATGAAGTTAATTCTGTATTATCAGGAATAAATTCAGCAGTTTCAATATGTAAAACAACTNTCTCTGCATATTGAGAGTCAGTGACTATATTGAGGGGTTCTGTGAAGTCCATCAATACCATAAGAATAGCATATGGTTCTGCTTTGTGTACCGAGTTGTATGGACTTTGAATCACTTTACTCAAGTCTCCTGATTTATATACTGCTTTCCCTGATTTATTTGCATTAGTGTAGAAGTGAGGACTCCAGAAATTGGCTTTTGTCGTACAATGTGAGGAAGGACCCATTTAGTCATCTCTATGAATTCTATTCTCTTGCTTTTGGGATAANGGTTGTTAATTTCTCCCAAAAAGTCACTGCAGGCTCTCTGCCAGTATTCATTATCTTTCCACAGTGAGGAAATTTTCTCATTAGTTAAAGGTACTACACTTTGTGCTGGGTCCATTCCTGTCAACTGGCAAAGTCTTAATTTTCCTTTNANAATCAAATCAGAGATCTTTTCTATATAAGTCTTTAACTTCTTACTTGGTTTATGTGGTAGAAATGTCCATTGCAATATAATATCTTCCCTCTGCATCAAAATACCTTTTGGGGAATGTCTGGAGGGGAGTATGACCAGAACGCATTTAAGTTCTGGATTCACATGATCCACATGTGCTTCTTGTATTGTCTTTGCTACTTGAGCCAATTCCTTCTCAGTTTTAGCTGATAAATCTCTTGGACTATTTAATTCCTTTTCCCTTTTTAGAGTATTAGCCAAATTTTGTAGTCCATCTTTAGGTATTCCCATGACACCCAGTAAGTTGGAAATGCTTCCTAACAATTTTTGAAAATCATTAAGTGTCTGCAATCGATCTCTCCTTAGCTGTACCTTTTGGGGTCTAATTTTTTTTTAGCTCTATCTTATATTCTAAGTAATTAATAGAATCTCCTCTTTGTATTTTTTCAGGAGCAATTTGTAGTCCCCAGTGAGGCAAAACCTGTTTTTACTTCTTCAAACATGNTTTCTAATGTACTTAACTTTGGATCTGCTAATAAGGTATCATCCATATAATGATAAGTTATGGATTGTAGAAACTTCACACGAATTATCTCTAATGGTTTTTGCACAAAATATTGGCATAGGGTAGGGCTGTTTAACATTCCCTGTGGGAGGACCTTCCATTGATATCTCTTGACTGGCTGGGAATTGTTATAATAAGGTACTGTGAAGGGAAATTTTTCTCTATCATTTTCTTGTAAAGGTATAGTAAAGGAGCAGTCTTTTAAGTCAATAACTATTATAGGCAATAACTATTATCTTTGGGTAGCAGAGAGGGCAAGGGTATCCCAGTCTATAGGGAGCCCATAGGCTGAATTACTTTATTAATAGCTCTCAGATCTGTCAGCATTCTCCAATTACCAGACTTTTTTCTAATAACAAATACAGGAGAATTTCAAGGGCTGGTAGATTCTTCAATGTGTTGAGCATTTAACTGTTCTTGAACCAGTTGTTCCAAAGCTTGTAGCTTTTCTTTTGTCAAAGGCCATTGTCCAA
>LZPO01044716.1:65931-76183 GCA_001675575.1 Neotoma lepida
TTGAGGCATTTCCCGATGGCAAAGGGTTACCTTGTATATCTATTACTGATCTGCACTCATTGGTCCAATNTNGGCCTTTGCCACATCTTCTACATAATCCAGAAGGTTGGGGTCTCCCATTTGGGTTATTTGTAGAAGGTGTTTTACTTCTAGGAGCACTCCATGTACAGTTTTTACTTATATGACCTGATGTACCACATTTAAAGCATTTGGTATGCTGAGGCCTTCTTCCACCTCTGGGAGTTCTCTCTCCTATCCAAGTCTCATTACTATAGTTAAGAGATTTAATACCATTAGTATACTGAATCCATTCTTCCAAAGGAGCTGATCTGACCTTTAATGGCATAATTATTGTTTTGCATTCTGTATTAGCATTGTTAAATGCCAAGGACTCAGTCAATATTTGTCTTAATTCTTTATCTGATACAGCTTTCGTTATAGCTGTGGTCAGCCTTTGTTAAAAATCAATGAAAGGAGCCGGGCGGTGGTGGCGCACGCCTTTAATCCCAGCACTCGGGAGGCAGAGGCAGGCAGATCACTGTGAGTTCGAGGCCAGCCTGGGCTACTGAGTGAGTTCCAGGAAAGGCACAAAGCTACACAGAGAAACCCTGTCTCGAACAAACCAAAAATAAAAATCAATGAAAGGTTCTTGAGGTCCCTGGAATATCTTTGTGTATATCTCAGTTGGTTTTCCTGGTTCTGGAATTTTTTCCCAAGCATTTAGAGCTGCTGTANNGCATAGGGATATTGTATGCTCATCATAAGTGGCTTGTATATTCCTATCAGTGAAATGTCCCTCAGCAAGTATTTGATCTTGGGAGATCTCAAAATCTCTGAGTTTACCTTGTTGTTCTGAATTTTTTGCTTCTTCTCTCAGCCAGCTTTTCCATTGCAACTGCTGGCTATATTCTAGAACAGCTGAAATTAACTGACTCCAATCATCTGGTATGATTCTATTGGATGTAGACCATGAATTTAACATCTGTCTTACAAATGTTGAGTGTGTGCCATATGTCACTACCGCTTCCTTCATATATTTAAAAATCCCTCATCGGAATAGGTTGTAATCTGTATTCTAGATATGGCTCAGGGTGTGTATCATCTGCTAGCCCCTCATGGATGATGACAGGATAGGCCATTGTATGAGAGCCATCTGGAGATATTATGACCTGTATGGGCTTGCCCTTCTGCTTATTATGTCCCCTGTCATCTTTACTGAGAGTTTTTTCCAGGGATTGCAAATGAGCATCTAAGGTCTCTCCCAGGGAGTGAACCTCCTCTCTTTCAAGGGATTCCAGATTTCTCATGGAATCATGCAACCTTTTATGTTCTTCTGAAACACATGATTCCATAGCCCTTATTTAATCAGTTAATGATAATCTTTCTTCCTTATAGAGTGTCTGAATAGTGACAACTTCGCCCTGGAGAGTTATTGTTCTATTCATTAAGTATTCATATTTACCATCAATAAAATCAAATTTGGCTATACATTTATTATTTATCGATTGAAGTTCTTGTATTAAGTTAGCAGATTCTAAACTACTAAGCCTGTTTTGTAAGTCTCTATTACTAACTTGTAAATCTTGGTTAGCAGATTCCAGAGAAAGAATTTTTTTATGTAAGCATTCATTGCTATCTTTTAAAGCCTATATCAGTCCCAACAATGACTCATCTTTGTTATTATTATTAACCCAGTATTTGAATGCTGTGTAAATTATTATGATAACTGCCAATATGGTACAGGTCAGATACGGCTTAGGAAGATCGTAAAGTTCCAGGAAAATGTCAGTTTTTAAATTCTTGTGAAGTAATGTTATCAGCCATATTATCAAAATTTGCTAGTCAGTTTCAAAGTGTGAAATTTTTAAGTATTCTTATCTGTAATGACACTGGCTTGCTTATCTTGCCTTCCTTGAGATTTTTTTTTTGAGGTGTAGTAACACTTTTCAGCCAGCAGGTGTCACTGGTGTAGCTCTAAAGCCAGCCCCACTGGAGACTGGTTGGCAGTAGCTGCAGGCAGGGGTCGGAGTCCTGTGCTCACTTGTGGAGGAGCAGCAGAAGCAGAGAGGAGGCAGCAGATCTTCCTGTGTCTCCTTGGAGATTCAGGGTCTGGCTTGGATTCTATGAGCAAGTGCATCAAGACCATAATGGGGAAACCTGCAGAGACAACCAAACCAAACTAGTGGGAACTCATGAAAATTGGAATAACAATCGTGGAGCCTGCATGGGGCTGGGCAGGACCCTCTGCTTGGCAAGACAGTTGTGTAGTCTGATCTTCTTGGGGTGCCCCCTTGTGGTGGGATCAGAACCAATCCCTAGTGCATGAGCAGGCCTTTTGGAGCCCACTACCTATGATGGGACACTTTGTGCAGCCTTGAGGCAGGGGGAGGGGCTTGGACTTGCCTTTACTGGGTGGGCCTCCTCATGGGAGGCCTTACCTTCTTGTTGGCAGGAGTGGGGGAGTTAGGAGGGGGAGACTAGGGCCGGTTGGGAGGAGGAAAGAAGGGGATCTCTGATTGGTGTCTAGAATGAATGAAAAAATTTTCATAATAAAAATAAAGGGAAAAAAATCTGACAGAGCAGAAGAATTAGGAATAGCTGCCAGCCTCACCTTACCAACACTGCTGCTTCCAAAAGAGTGTGTGATGTCCGATATCTCCACATCTATATCCCTTTCTGTTCTATTCTCCCATTGCCTCTCTCAGCCTAGCTACATCACTTTCTGTCTGTCTGTACAGACCTCCAGAATTCTATGGTTGATGTTGGGATTAAAGGCATGTGTCTCCATGCTTGACTCTTTCTAGTGTGACCTGGAACTCACAGAGATCCGGACAGGCCCTGACTGCTAGATGATGGGATTAAGGGTGTGTGCTAACACTGCAAGGCTAGCGGCTGACCTTGTTCCTCTGATGCTCAGATAAATTTTATTGGGAGACATAGATAAAATACCACCACATAGAGATCTTATTTGAAGGCCTTAGCAGAGTTGGCATCTTTGTAAGAGGAGGAAGAAACACCAAGAATGAAGTTTATAGAAGCAAGACTCTGTGAAGACAGTGAGAAAGTGGCCATCTGCAGGTCAAGTAAAGAGGCCTCTGATCTCAGACTTCCAACCTCCAGAACTGAGAAAGAATTTAAGAAGTCTGTTGCTGAAACTAGCCAGTGTGCTGTATTTATCATGGTAGCACTGAAGAACAGATGGCCTCTCCCATTAGGAAATGATGGCAAGCCACCCTGGTCCCAGCTTTTGTAACAGGAGACAAGTGAGTGGCTTTTACTCACAGATCCTCACAAACATGGAAGCTAGACACACACTCTACCTTATCTTCATGCAGTGATTACTTTTATCAGTTTTACTGGACTTATAATTACCTAGGTGACATACTTCTCAACGTGTCTGTAGGCGCATTTCCAGGAGGGTTTAGTGGGAGAGGGAAGACACAAGTTGAATGTGGGTAGTGCCATTTATTGTTGTGAGGTCCTTGACTGAGGGAAAAGAAATGAGAAAGACATTCTCCTTTCTCTGCTTTCTGATCACTGTAAGACGAACTTCTAATCAGTCTTATTAATAAACACACAGAACAAGAAATAGGGGTGAAAATGTGACAGAGATCAGAGGAATTAGGGGCAAGCCACCACTAGCCTCACCTCACCAACGCTGCCGCTACTTCCAAGGAGCAAAGCGAAGAGAAGAGAGCGACTTCCGGTCTAACCCGGCCTTTTATGCCTGTCCATTCTGCTAACTCATTTCCTATCCTCACCAAGCTACACTTCCTGTCTTGTCTGCATGGATCTCCAGAACTCTATGGCTGATGTTGGGATTAAAGGCCTGTGCTACCACCTCCTTCTGCTAGTTTCCCAATGTGACTTTGGAGTCACAGAGAACCAAACGGATTAAGGGCGTGTGCTAACTTGCATGACTATTGTTTTACTACTAGCGGCTGGCTGCCCCGTTTTTCCTCTGATCCTCAGATAAATTTTATTGGGGAACACAGATAAAATATCACCACATTTCCCCTTTTTGTCTAAATAAAAAAAATAAAAAATAAAAAATCACAATATAAGATAAACTATATACAATATATAAAAGCAATTAATACATCAATAATGTCTAGTACATTTGCATTTGACAAATTCAGAGAGAATACTCCATAATATACACCTGTCTCTTATACACATCTAGATGTGTATAAGAGACAGTTCCTAAATGTACCTAACTCACTTTCTATCCTAACTTATATTACTAACAGAAAACTATCTTATGATACCTTTCCAACTATATGTCTTTCAAGCTTACATACTTAGCACCTCTTGGTGAGTTCCTATTCTGAAATTTCTTAAGAAAAACTATAACTATCAAATCTTCAACTCCTTCAGAAACCTGAGAAGGAAATAATATTGCCTAGTAAAACAGGAAGTGCAAACAAGTGACTTCTAAAAAAATGTGAGTTGAAAGAAACAGCCAGCTGCCTGGACAGTCACCCGAGCCAAGCAGTTGTTAATATAAGCTTTTGAGTTACTAATTTATAAGTGGCTGTGGGACCACTGGGTGGGCTGGACTGTGTGGGGCCTGGTGGGACCCAGACAAAACATTCACCTACAAATGGCGACATGGTGGCAAGAGTTTCCACCTAAAACCTGAGAAAATTTAATAAGAGATTCTAAAACGGAGCTAAAAACAGCTTTCTACTTCATGTCTCCTGTGGGCTGAGNGAGCTAAAAACAGCTTTCTACTTCATGTCTCCTGTGGGCTGAGATATAGAGACACCAGGGTACAGAGACGCTGTGGTGTACAGATTTGAGCTACGCTGTGGCGGGCTCGCCGCATTGGAGCTTGAGCTAAGCAGCATGGCAGATTCCTGCTGCGGTACACAGTGGCGTCTGCAAGCTGTGCAGCGCACTGCATGGTGGATTTAGCCTTCACTCATACAGACAAAAAGGGTTTATGGGCCAGCTGCACACTACCCTGATGGCAGCATGGACCCCAGAGTTGGCGGGTAAGCATGGCTCTCCTGGGTGCCCCTGCCATGTTGAAAAGCTGAGGTGAGCGAAGTCAACAGCCAAGGCTGCTGGTCCTAGCCACACAGTTTAGCAGTTTAAAATCTCTCCTGGTCAAAAAAGGATTATAAACTTACAATAAGCCAGATTCACATGAAATAAGACTTTAAACAGTTTACAATATGTGTTAAAAATGTACATAGGCTTGGGAGAGAAAGAAAAAGGAGTATATGCAGTTATATAAAAAAAGTTTTAAAAAATAAAGTCTTTAAAGAGACAATAAAGGTAATATAAAAAATAAGCCATGTAAAGATGGATATCACACAGAGAATCTGGATTGTGTTATCTTTGGGATTTTTAACTGTAGAGAGACATTTGATTGTAAAAGCTGCTGAGATAAATTAATGTGTACATTTTAAAGGTATCTCGATTTCAAAATTTATGTCTAAGGATACTTTACTTTGGAAAGGAAGCTCTGCTTTTGTTTCCACAGAAAGCAAAAGGCTATGGATTTGTTCCAGGTTAAGATGGATCAGGTTTGAACAGCCAAGAGCCCCTGAAAGTGTAAGACCCCGACTTTCCTTAGGCCTGAAACCCCCATACTCTTTAGGCCTGAACCCCCCCTCCCCCTTGGGAACGAGAAGCTAAAGCCAAAGGAGAATTGCTAAACTACTGTTTAACCTCGGTCAAGATTTCTGTTAAGATATGCTGCCTAACCACTGCTCCACCACAACCGGAGGTTTCTGGNAAAGAGATAATTGCTCAACTGTAGCTAGGATAATTACAGGAGTTCTGGGGAAAAGTCACTGTGACCTTTCTGTGTGTGTGTAACCCCCCCCCCAAAAGTTCTCGGGAAAAACCTCAATTGCTTGACCACAGGATGTCACAAGACATTGAGGTGATAATGATTACTTGGCTCTGGAATGTTCCAACCCTAGTCTCCATGGCGATGAGCACCCACCCTATGATTAAGCCAAACTTTGTGGAAAGTCCCTATACACGAACCAATCAAAGATGAATCTGTATGAAAACTGTAATTTTGTGATTTTTGCCTTTAAAAACTGTGTGTGATTTCAGTTTGGGGCTTCTCTTGCTCTGTGGAGTAGGGATGCCTGATTGTACAATCATTTGCTTTTAAATAAATCCTCTTGCAGATTGCATCCACTGGACTGGAGTCTGGGTTTCTGGGGGCCCCTCTTCCCGAGAAGGTAGTACCCTGAGTTTGGGGTCTATCAAAAGGTCTCTGATGACACCATGGTCCAGATGATCCAACATCCAAAACAGCTTCAAGACAACTGGCTCAGACAATACAGCTACTACAGTCAGGACTTGACCATAATTCTTAAATTTCTCAGGACCCCCCTAAGAATACAACGTCCCCTCTATCAGCAGGAAGTAGCCTAGAACACTTGGCCCACATTCCCAAAAAATGAATTATGGATGTTTATCTTTGTTTAAATTGTTGGTTACAAATTGTTTTTGGTAATAGTCAACCTCTTTTTTTAAAAAAAAGGGGGAGGATAGGATATAAAAATGTAGGATATAAGGATAGATTGTTGAATCTACTTGTAAAGAGCAACTTGTTTAAAATGTTTTACATAGGTATAGATTTTAGTTTATTGACACAAATTAAAGTTAATTTTGTTATACTGTATATTTCTACTCTCATTTAAGGTATTATGTTTATGTAATTCATTTAAATTGTAATGGATAATTAAGAAATACAGATTAATGATTAGTCTTCTCTGATAATCAAACTTATAGTCATGTTAAGTTTTTTCAGATATATATAGATATATTTCAGTTAGGTAGGTAATCTTCAAACACTTCAAAGGCCTATAGAATACAGCATTTAAAATGTTTTAAAAACTTTGTGGACAGTGAGACACGTCTGCTCCTGGGAGCACCGATTTACTTCAAAGAGAAAGATGAGCATCGAAGACACTCCATATGGAGTTTATCTTCTTGACAAAAATAGCCATTTGGGCAAGAAACTTCTTGCCTGGACTGCTTGAGAAAATGTTATACCAACTGGACATGCAGGACTCATGGAAAGGTGACCACTGAACTTTGCAAGACAAGATGGTCCTTCAGGTTCCTGCTTCGCTGAGGAGACTGCAGACATTCCACAGGACACAGAGAAAAGTGACTGAGAGACTCTAGGCCTGTAGGCTGAAAAATGGATGCCCCAACATTACAGAAGAACTTTGGGTGACTGTCCAGGTAGCCAGCTGTCTCTGTCATTCTAGATTTTTAAAAGTTGCTTACAATATTCTTCCTGTTTACTTAGGTAGTATTATATCCTTCTGAGGTCTTTGATGTAGTTGAAGACTAGATAGTCATAATTATAGTATTCCTTAGTTATAATAAAATATAAATTAGATATGAAACTTTAGACTCACAAATATAGGATAGATAAAATATTTTCTTTAATTTTGCCAGATACAAATAGATATTGTAACTGTAATTCTTGCTAGATAACTTTTGTTTTATGTAATTTTACTATATTGAAGTTAAAACCTTCCTTTTAAATAGAAAGAAAAGGGGAAATGATGGAGATATTGTTCTGTATGCTGTGAATATGTNTTGCTCTGATTGATTGATAAATAAAATGCTGATTGGCCAGTAGCCAGGCAGGAAGTATAGGTGGGATAAACAAACAAGGAAAATTCTGGGAAGAGGAAGGCTGAGTCAAGAGATGCCAGCCGCCGGGAAAGGAACAACATGCCTGTAGACCTGTAGACCGGTAAAGCCACAGAATACGTGGCAAAACATAGATTAATAGAAATGGGCTAAATTTAAGTATAAGAGCTAGTCAGTAATATGCCAGTTGTGATTAATATAAGCTTTTGAGTTATTAATTTATAAGTGGCTGCAGGACCGCATGGGGCCTGGTGGGACCCAGACAAAACATTCACCTACAGATCACCCTGGATGGAAGCAGTTTACTACATGTTGGACCCTATCTCCTAAACACTGGCCCAAAACAAACATTTCTTCTCTTAAGCTGATGGTGACAGCAGTGGACTAAGTGGTTAATAAAGATAACATATATCTTCCCTAATGGTCATTGGGTGAGCCAGTTCGGAGAATATATCAAGGGAGAGGAGGCTCTCTAGAGAAGATGGTGCAATTCTACAGTTGAGTGAGTTTCATGCAAGTCAAATTGCATTCAAATTAATATCCAGATCAGTCTTGAAGAGGAGAATTAATCAAAAGGGACAGATATTTGTGAAAGGGAAAGGGAGTATTCATGGGTGTTGAATCTTAGAACCCGAGTTGCAGTCAGCTTGATTCCCTCTATTACTTCAGCTCAGATTTCTAACTGTGCTTTTCTCTGCTTACTGAGTTTGATGAACCTGTTGTCTCCCAAAGTGTTCCTAGTAGTGGGTGAGGAAAGCTATCACTGAGAAGTACATAATTCATCTTTATCTGGAAGGTATGGGAAATGGAAGCAGGTTTAACTTCAGTCCAATTGCTCCCATTTTACAAATTCTTGGAATAAAGGACTCATGATGATGATCGACAGGGGTAATTGAAGTTTGCTCTTTTCAGTTTTGTCCCGGGGTCAAAAGAAGAGCATTCCTCAATCAATACATATGTGCATGCATACATACATACACATTTCCTAGAATTGTTAAAAAATATTATAATATCTGGTTTATTTAATTTCCAAAAGTAGAAGAATTTAGATGGCAAGTTTCTCTTATACAGGGTGTATTTAGGAACACTGCCGGAGGCCAAAACCTGTATTGGCTATCTTAGCCCAGGTAATCCTCAGTTCCTGTTTTCCTGAGTATTTTTTAAAAAAGTGCCATAAGCAAAAACAGCTTGGTACTTCCTATCTTTTGTCAGTCAGGGACATATGCTATCCTGACCTTCCCAAGACCTAGCAACCTAATTGCCCTGACCCACGCCCTTAAGCACAAGCTCCCTCTATATAATCAATTGGTGAAAGAATAAACTTTGCAGCTTGATCATAATCCTGTCTTGCTGTCATTCTTCGTGTCTCTTGTCCCTTTCATTCGCCGTTCCCCCTTCTAGGGTCTCTGTTGAAGACCCCGCTGGCTGGGGCAGAACACCATGCTGATCATCAGGGGATTTCCCTCCTTTGCTTCTATTATCTGGGGCTTAGAGGAATCCTTTGCCAAATGCCTACAAAATGTTTACAGATTTATTCATGTAATATATTATCTTTATGCTAAGCATCTTCAAGCCCTTTCCCAAAAAAGAAAAAAAAAACATTGTACAATCCACAGTATTTCAGAACAACTCTGGCGTGTTTAATCCAATTTGAGCGGTATACATCCACTTCAGGTTTTGCAGCTCCATCATCCTTCAGGAAGACAAGAGTGATGCCCTGAACTCAATCCAGGCACAAACCAGCACATGATCGAATTAAACACATTCAAGGGTCGAGACACCTTTCCGTCCAGAAAAGTGAAGTCCCAAGAGAAACACCCGAGGTCTCTGCACCCGCCTAGTGCAGAACACATCACTCCACCCGCAAGGCCTCTTTAAGAAGCCGAGCTCAGGGCGGGGGCACAGCGCTCACGTGATTCGAAGCAGCTTGCTCGCCTGCGGAAGCCGTTCTGCAGTTCAGTTGCCAGAATGGTGCAGCTGTACAACCTGCACCCGTTCGGGTCGCAGCAGGTGGTCCCCTGCCAGCGGGAGCCCGAGCAGTTCTGCTGCGGCGGGAGGGACGCGCTGTTCGTGGCTTCGGGCTGCAAGGTGGAGGCTTTCACCGTGCAGGGAGCAGATCTGTGCCAGTCGCGCTGTTCCTTCTCCACGCTGGGCAGAGTGCTACGCATGGCCTACAGTGAAGCCGGTCAGGAGAGGCTTTGGGGCGGTGTTCTGGCTGGGGAAGGGGCGGGTGCTTCACCATACTGGCTGCTGGCTATCTGCCTGTTCCCGAAGTTGAGCGCTGAAGGCGCTTTGTGCAGTGGTCATAGCAACCACAGATCAGGTGAAGTGCCTTGTTGGAGTGCTTACCTAGTTTGCCTGAAGCCTTTGGTCTGATCTTCCATACCGAGGTTGTTCAACTAGTAATCTCAGCACCTGGGAGATGGAGGCCGGAGGGTCAGAAGTTTAAGGTCAACCTCTGTTATTCAGTGAGTTCCGGAGTAGCCTAGGCTACAGCTAATTTGTCTCGAAGCAAAGCAAAATAAATACCCTACACAGGCATGGGCCTGCAGTGAGAAGGGAACGCTCACTGATCCCCTCCATGTCTTTAATTTCCTGGTTTCCACTTATG